>JAOUZG010025848.1:1703694-1720938 GCA_026289955.1 Argiope argentata
ATTATATTTATATATATATTTCCACAGTTACCAATAGTTGGCGCTGTACAATAGGAAGAATGCGCAAATCCAAATAATTAAACAAAAAAAACATGCGGTATGGAGTTTTCCTTTTTAATTTCTATGAATAAAAGAAGATAAAAAAAAGAAATTCAAGCTGCCATTATAACTGCAATTTCACACTGAAAGTATAAAAATTTACATTTACATTTGGATTGCTCTTTGGTATGTTTTTGACAGAAACGGGAACAAAATTGGGGAAATGTCCTTCTTATCAGGGCTGTCAAGCTTCCAGAACCTGCCTTGCTTGTGATATTGTTTTATGAAAGCAAAGAAAATGCTGGAACTGTATTTCAAAAGTTTCGTCACTTTAAAAACTACAGAAAGAACGATTGCTTCCAAAAGCTATCAGGAGAATAAATTCTCGATTCGAGAAAATCGGGGAGCTTTAGAGTACAGCCGGGTCAAGCACGCAAAATGACTCTTTCAGCATTTGTTGAAGATATTGCCATTGCTAATGCTGTACAATCAATGGATAATTGATTGAAAACTGTAGTAGTGGACATGCAGTGTCACGAAATTATGTGTTCTCTTCAGTACACTGAGGAATGTACAGAGAAAAAAGGTTCATTTTTACTATACAAAATATACATCCTTGTGACCCGCAGCTGAACAAGCTGTTCACAGAGCGTAGATTTTATAACTTGAAGAAGGGAACCCCATTGAGAAGTTTCACCTGCATCGATAAGGTTCTTTTGATTGAAGGTTTAATGCATTCGAATAAAATGTGTACTTTGTGTTTTTTCAGCATATTTTTCGTTGTATTCAGCATATTTTCCTTTGATATTTCTGAAACTACTTTTTCCCACGCTTAATCCATTTCCTCAGGTTTTGAATAATGCGTTCAGCAATTTAGATGCCTTTATACTGAGTAATTCGCTGCGTAGAAAGCTCAGAGAAAAGATATTTTAATTCTGACCACCCTGTATGTTGACAAAAACTCGCCATTGCACACAAACCTGTCAAGTTGACGTAACCGATGCTTTTTCTCGGAGCTCGCAACTGAAAGAGGGTTGGGAAAAAAAATCAGTAAACTAAAAGTTTTGCAATCTTTTGTTAGGGAATCCGTTGGAAAAAGATTTCACGTCAATTAAAATAAAATATGCTTAAGAGTAAGACAGTTTTTCAGAATAAAATAGAAGGAGCTGTTTTACGAGGGAAAATAAAGACGTCTTTGTCAAAGAGAGCCATCATTAAATTGTTAAATAACTGTTGTCTTATGATTGGTTATAACTAATATTAGAAAAGAGAGAGAAAGCGTGCATTCGAATTTAATAGATATACTCGTCTGGAAAACTAAAATAATAATAATAATAATTACTGGAAATGTAGTCTGCACTTGCCGAACAAACGCTGATCATCCTTTTTAGAAAATTACCTCAGATTAAATTGCGTCTCTAAATGCTTTTAAATCCGCTATTCTGCAGTAAAACAACTACCGCATTTGAAAAACTAATAAAAGAACTAGACGCGTGCTGTCTCTTCAATCGGTCATTTTAATCGATTATTTTTTTTTTCTATAAGCAAATTGCGAGGCTACAGAGAAAGGAAAAAAGAAGAGAGAAGCGCATCTGCAAAAATTACGAGCTATCTAAATGGGAATTACATTTACTGAATGCGTAAACGATATTCCATACCTCGTTGAAAGCATTTTCCCCAACCGAGCATTTTAATTACGAAGAAGGAAACGTTAACAAATTTTCGAACAATGCCGCTGCAACTTCCCCTTTGAGAATACTCGCGATTCCCCGTTTTCGTTTACCACTTCAAGAAAAGAGGATTCAAATGTTTCGAATGCCGTAAAAACAAAAGTACATTATTAATAACAACAACAATAAAAGGAGCTGTACCTTTTACAGAACAGAACATGGATTTGAATAACGAACCATTTCGAGCTCTTTTGTTGCAAAATAATCACAGATCCTTTTCTTTAAATCCAATCTGGAATATTCTTTCGAATTATTACCTTTATTTCGTCTTCAGAGGGATAGAAGATTGTTGTTTCGGACGAGTATCGAATCCAAAGAGATTCAAGTCCGCGTGATAGGAATGGGTTTCACATGCAGCATTTCGCAAATGAAATTTTATCACAGATAACTCTATTCTCCGCATCTCAACAACTTAAGTAAACATTGTTCCCAAAAGCTATTTTATCGTATTTAGAAAAAGATTCTTTTGATGGGATTTTTTGGAAATCAGTTTGTTTGCATCTCAAAACATTGTTTTGTTCATTGTCTAAGTTGTGCTCTCTAATAGGGTTGCATGTTCATAAAGCAATTATTTACCATTCAAGAAAACCTTGTTCGAAAAACTTCTGTGAAACTGTTTTCGTATCTTTCTTTCTTATGTTTCGCACAATGTGCCATTTTTCAGTTTTTATTTCTTAGTTTAACAAAACGCAAAATCATTTATTTTTATACATTTTCGAAACGACGTTATGTTAATGCAAAATAATTTAATGGCTAACAAACCGATTCAAAAGAGATTATTAAAAGCATAATATTTTTAAACCACTTCATTTAAGCTGTATTTATTAGCTTTTTGCAATAAATATAAAAATGTAATTTTAGTGTACTATAAGGATGTTTTATATTTAAAATTTATCTTCGGTGAAGTCGTAAAAATAATAAATAATTCAGTATTTTTAGAGGCAATAATAAGTGCAATTCAGTGTAAATTTAAAAAAAAAAAGAAAAAAGAAAAGTCTTAAAAGCTATAATGGAAAATTTTAAATTTAACTATAAAGTATTGATCATAGATGGAAAGATATTTTTAATTATATTTGCAACCCATTAAAAGTTTTTTAATGAAAACGTGAAAACTAATTTCTTTGTTAAATTATCTATTCTTCTGCAGAAGAAGAAAAAAAGTAAGTTCAGCGTTATAATATTCAATTTAATGTACAAGAAAAAAAGTCACGTGTCCCTTTCTTAACACTTAAATTGGTATTCAAGTTCGTTTTTGTCTTTTTCAAAAAAAATTATGTGTTTGGTTGGCTATTTTCTCAACTCTTGACATGCGGTGTTTCATTTCAAACATAAGTATTAACAAAAGGGTGAAAAAAAAACTTTATTATAATGCGATGTCTTGATAGTAACCTATCAAATAAGACAGTAGCGTAAGAAACAATTCTTTTATTTTCAGCCTTATGTATGTACACAAAAACAACTTGTTCTCGCCTAGGTTAATATTATCCACAAAATTCACACAGGAGTTTTAATCATGGAACAGACCCTCGATCAATTCGGAGAATCAATATATATATTTAAAAAACTCGTTAACAGACTGTTGGATCACAGGGCTATTCCAGGGGCAGCTCCAACTTTTTACGAAATCAAAAACGCCATCTTTCACCAGCGTCTCCCCGTCTCCTCCTTCAACGCCTCTCACTGCTCTTCTCTCTCAAAACAAAAATCCCGCCTTTTTTCCCCGTCATATCTCCGCCTCGGATTTTCTCACTGGCACACCTGAGTTCCTTATCGCCCAACAGCTGCTCCACAATGCTTTCTCAAAGGTAGTAGAAATGTCTGTTAATGACCCCTTCCAAACATATGTTAGATTCTATTCACAACTAATGCTTCGACACATTTGTGACAACATTTGCTGGTGATCGACTTTTTTCGTAAATTTAAGTAGCCCATCATGATGGGAAAAAGTTTCAGAGCTGAATGTTTTGAAGTTCATCTCCCTTGAAGATATGAAGGATCTCTTGAAGTGACGAAACACCCACGCGTTGTCCCACATCCGGATGCAGCAAGAGACCCGACACAATGACTCCACTGGTGAAGATTCCCATAATGGGATCCGGAGACCCTGAAAGGTGTCAAGGGAAAACCGGTGACATTGCATCTGACTGGAATGACAATTATCATGTGAGGGAGACGTTACCGTATAAAACTAATCAAAAATTAATTTGGGATTTTAAATAAAAGCAAAATATTGTTATAAATTAAAAGTTAGAAAACTAAAAATGAGAGTTTTTTCTCTCTTTTGATATTTGTATCCCTCTTCTCTTATACAACAATAATTATCATCACAGCTCTATAAAAAATGTTAACATTTATACCATCAGTGTAACAGAAATTTCACACGAATTCTTTAGATGATTCGCAAGTTCTTATCATCGGTGACGCTTTAATTCTTCCAGATAAAAACGACAGACATTTTTATTACTCTCAATAGAAAAAGGAATGTTTCAGACCTTTTTAAAAGTTCTTAATGTGTTAAGAATAGTAGTAAATATTCTTTTAAAAACAACCTTGTGGCTACCAAAAATTGGTAAAAAAATTATAAGTTCAAAACAGATTAAAATTAATTCTGAAGGGACTAAGAGACAAGAATCTTTTGGCAACACTATAGTATGTTTTGGCAACAGTATAGATATTTAAAAAAGTATAGATTTTAGGAATTCCAAATAGCTTTTAGAAATTTTATGATCTTAAATCTTTTTAAAAAAGAAAAGATTAAACGACATAAATATAAATATGTATTTTAGTCTCCTTATAGAAGTTTAATTAAAAGAAATGAAACTGTAAAAGGAGTCATTGAAAAGATTACATTTTGCTGTTCGTAATTTCAATTTTGGCTACTGTCTGATGTGTGCTCCTGTGTCTCCGCCACGGCTGTACATATTATCGCTATCTTTCTGTTAGTATAAACGTAGTTGTAATTTTCTACTGGGACCCGCTGATTGTCATCAGGCCATTCCTCTGGCCACATGCGAATCTGATGTTCCGTAACAATATAAAATGTAAACTTTAGTTAGCGGCATTTTCAGTACAAAATAAGGATGAGCTCTCAAGCAACGCGGAAAGCCGCTTTTTTACTCAGTCCCGACCTTGTCTCGTTCTTTATTTTATTCGATGACCTGGATCTTTGCAAAACGGTTTTCGGTTTTGTTATGAACAATCAGCGGTATCTAATCTAACAGCTCCGAATTCAAAGTCATCGTGTTTCTTGCATTCAAATTATTGAATTCTCGGTTGTTTGCATCTAAGGAACTGACTACTTAATGCGACATTACACTATTTGGGCTCAAATTAAAAAAAAAGTATACATATTTATTTTTCACTTTAATCTAAATCATAGAAAATACAATAATAAAAATAAAGAAAGAAACTTGTATGTCAACTGAAAACTCGATTCCTTGTGTCATACCTCCCCTCTTCACCCACTCGTTCGGCCCCGCGATCGGAAGGAGATGAAGACAGATGAACGGTTGGGCCGGAGCGGGTGCTGGACCCAGGTAAGAGTTCATGTCGGTAGGAAGTGAGAAATGAGTTTGGTATGTAATCGGAATTTGATTGTACATATATAAAGAGTGATTAATCATTTAAACCTTATACCATAATAAACTTCTGGTGGCAAGAAAAACGTCATTCTCTTCAGTCAAGGCATGCGAGCTGCTGCAAAGATATAAATTAAAGGTGCAAGAAAAAGTAAATATTAAAAAAAATTACTCTTTCTTTACTGAAAGCTTCTTAAGTTTTTTGCACGATATTAAAATTATAAAATCAAATAACAACTTCGCTAGATCATCAGTGAAAAATTATAATTCAAATATTTTGAGACCTTTTTACTATCACCAGGTGAGCAATAACAGAAAATAGTTATTTTTTTAAATCAGAATTCATGCGAGTTATCCTTACACGAATCCGTAAGGCAAAATTGAGAGGGAGACAGTAGCTATTTATCGGATACCTTTATTAAAACTAGTTATTATTTTTTAACCCTTTTTATAATGTTTTTTTAAAAATAAATCTTCAAAACGTGGGCTAGTGGATTTAAAATTTGTTTTCGTCGCAATAATAAAACTTAAAAAAAAATTCGTAATGATGTATTGAAAATTTTTATTTTTTATACCTTTGAACATAATCTCTGCCTTTTATGCTCTTACTTCTTTTGTTAACAACTGAAGATGTTTTGATTAATGACTTTTGAAATTCCTCCTGCGGAAGAGAATCAATAAAGGACGCAAAATAAAATAAAAGCCTCCCCCCCCTCTTAGCTCGGAAGGGGGTTAGACGGCTTTCTCCACGGAAGAGAATGAGCCATCCGCCATTAATTAGTTAATCAAAGAAAATTCTCCAACAAAAATCGAAGTCACTTATAATCTTGTCTCAAATTGAATATGCGGTATTTTGGAAGATTCGAAGGGAGATTAGAAGAGGCAAGAAAAGTTGACAAAAACATTCTTTGTGAGGCTAAAAAAATGGCAAATGCTTGCTATACAGTTGTTAAAAATGCCGTGAAGTTTATAATATATAAGAGAAATTTTTTCGGTCATTACTCAAGCCATAAATAAAAGCTCCTGGTATTTATTAGAATTTTTTTTTATTGAATGCTACTTTTCCTTTTTATTGAAAGGTTTTATCTAAAAATACTCAAAAATAATCAATTTCATAATGACAGTATTAATCTTGTGGAAATAAATAAAACCTTTTAAGAATGAGAGCATTTTTAATGGGCATTACATTTTTCTTATCTCTAAAAAAAGATGTAGAATGGTTTAAAGGCAGGAATAAAAGAAATTCAAAGAATAATCTGGAATCAATTAACTGCAAGCACAAATAAATATAAGTAATTTTTGTTGAAAGAAGAAAACAAGAAATAATGTTTTAATTCGAATCGGATTTCGAAGATGAATACAAGGATTAAAAATGTACTTTTTTTGCAAATTATTTTCAAAACATTTTTCTGTTAAGATAAGATTTTATAAGATGACATATTTTTATAAGATTTAATATTGCTACCCCAGATGCATTGCTTTTTCACAAGTACATGACATCTATCTGATAAGATTTAGTATTGCTAGTCCAGATGCATTGCACTTTCAAAAGCGCATAATATTTTTAAGTACAATATTCCTAATATTATTACATTCAATTGGTTTAAAAGTACAGATGAATATTATTCAATACATCTAAAAAATATCTGAAGCCTTTTGAATCGATCAATTTCCTCCCAATCGATTTTTTTTCTGCACAGCAACTTCTTTCTGTTCCCCCCCATACGCGCCCAATTGTCTCATCGTCATCAATGGGGAATTCATTCATTGTTTCTATTCTCGTCGGAATTCATTTGCTGTTTATTGAGTAATTCCATTTTTTGTCTCACAGGCGAGAATGTTCGAGCGTAAATTCAAATTCCCGAAATGTTTATTTATTCGGCTCTGCCGACTACATCAGAATCGATTTCGAAAGATTCTTCTTCGGGGTTTTGTATGCTGTCATCTAAGATCTATTAAGATCTATTCAGGCTGTTTAATTTTCTCGCACGACATCCGTGCACGTATGGTTAAGTTGTAGTTCCTCTTTATCAAATACTCGCAGATTATGATGCATTTTGGAGTCATTTTAGAAACAGTTATAAAAATTTATCAGCAATGATCAAAAATTTATCAAATTTATTATTATTATTTATTACAATTAGAAAATTATCAAAAATTTACAACAATTATCAAATTTATCAGTCATTCATGAGGTGAATTTGGTCCATTAAATTACAATTTAAGCTATGTATGTAAATACTATTTAGTATACTATTTTTTTTAATCATTATGTATTATGAGGAGAATATATTTAACTTTCAAAGAGTAATTTTTTTATTTCAAGAATAAAAGTAATCTAAAATAAAAATATAAATAAATAATATTTTGGAACTAATAATTAAAAATGATAAAGATTTATTACCGAAATTTTTATTTAAAAAACTAAGTTATAAACTCCAATATTTCTCAACTAGTTTATCCCCTAGTGATAGATATTAGAATAAATGTACCGCTTATTTTAAACGTAACGCATAATTGATTTTCAAATTATAGTTCAAAAAATATGCTACTCATTTTTGATAACTTCTAGAACAATAAAATGCTTTTTTATATATTTAAAGTATTGGGACATTAGTATCATTCGATGGAAAGATGTTTTTCCAACCAAAAAGTGTCATGAAATCACTGAAGTATTTAATTGATCTCAAATGAGCCTGAGGGTAGCGAAAAACAGAAAAATAAATAATTACAGATGAAATTTTTTTTAAAAAAAATCCATTTTATTCTTTTGTTGTTTATTTTATAAAATACAACTTTTTTTCAGTCTTTTCTTACGCACGAATGCTTATAATCGCGGCAAAATAAGCACATTTAAAAATAATGCCACAAGCGTACCATAAACTTCCCTCTAACTCTTTAAGTAATTTGAAAATTAATGGAAATATGTTTATTTATTTATATAGTTGAACTTTTGGGGAAGACTCCTAAGATGAGTTTTAAGCTTTTTATAAAAAAAAAATCATGCTTTGTATTTTCATTCTTTATTTTTTTAAACCACAAAACATTCTTTTCCAAGTTTCCCACTTAAGTTTTCTTTCGGTTGTTATAAATAGATGCAAGTAAACAAGTTAAAAACAAAATGAATCAACTGATAAAAAAAGAGCAATAATATTCAGTTTGTAAGAAACAGGGCGAATTCGGGCCTGCAGGCAAGCCTGAAAAAGTAGTCAAAGAAATTTGATGCCTGTTCAATGATTTGTCAACAAGATGAGTTTAAAAAACTATATTTTTCTTCTTTCCTTCAAAAAGTCTAATATTTCCTACAGACCGAAGAAATGGAAATACTGTCGCCTTTTTCGAATTTTTATGGTGCCATTGACTTTCAAAAAACGGTATAGTCTAGATGACTTTAAATAAGTATGTAAATTAGCTTTAAAAACTTTACACAAGAGTAAAAACTTTATACAAGATATAAGTTCTCAAATGAAAATATTTTTTAAAAAAGGGAAAAATATGGAAAATCTCAAATGTACGAAAAAATATCTATTTTTCTTTCAATACCAGAGGGAATGTCAAGAAATCTTAGTGAAGGACCATTGAAACAGAAAAGGCGAAAAGTGTTAACGGAAAGAATTTTAAGATTAAAAGGAAATGCAAATAGTTTTAAACTGATTCCAGAGCATTGAATAGAGTAAAAATTGGTGGCTCTCTTTGTCGAGGAACCAGCGTAGTCTTGTGTTAAGCGTCTTTTAAATTTCAATCATGAACTATTAACAACGGCTCCAAAAATTGAATTCATTTATCAGGAACAAAATATCAAATTCTATGTTATTTTCTATCCCTCCATTTATTTCAATTGTTAGCTTTTTCAAAAAGTTAGATATAACATCCACCTCAGATTTAAAAATAGGAGAAGTTAAGTAATGTGGATATCATCGTATAATGCAATATTAATTCGATAAGTTATGTGGAAATAATTGAAAATTAGACGCACGAAATACAAAAATAAAAATATCAAATTTCATTTCACAGTATGCTCATGCTGTAACATTCAACAAAAGTTATTGAATCTTCATTACCATTTTCATGCAGAGGTTAACAATTTAAAGATTTTATTCTTAAGATCTAATATCTGAGTTTTGCATTCAAACTGAACTTGATTTTTCTCATGCTTGTAAAGATGTAATATTGTAAACCCTTTTATTGCTCTTCCCCATATGTTAGAAATTTGAAATTTTGTACTTTTGCGTATTGTCATGGTAATATATAATGTTAATCCATTCGGAAGGACTTATTATATATTAATAAATTCATTAAATCAAATTTTAATTATGCAAGAATAACATCACTTGGTGTTGTATTAAAGAATTTTTTTTATTAAAATTGACTAACATTCATGAAAAAAAGTTATTTTTATAAGTTTGAAAGAATTAAAATAAAATTTTCTTATTAATCTATGCATAAAAGCTTCAGTTTAAACAATTATTTTTCTTAAATTTATTTATGAATGGATGAAAGGAGATAAGTTTTGTAAGTTTTATGTACTGAAATAAGGAATTATAAAACAAGTAAAAATCACTCAAAAAGAACAATGAGTACAGGTATAATTTGAAATAAAAAGAAAACTATGCAAATGTTTGAAAGTGGGCATAGCAATTGAAATGCCAGGGAAATATAGTTGCCTTTGGTCTCAGTCTTATCAGATGCTATAAAAACAAAGCATCTGTGTCACTGTTTAAATTTAAAAACTATCTGGAGGTAAAATAATAATACCATGCATTAGATACCTTTCGCCTTTACCAAGTCACTGAGGACAATTCAAAAAGATTACACTGCGCACCGAGCGTCATTTGCCCCAGTTATACCATTGATCCTTATCAACTTTTAACGTCGCCTCCAAATTAAAATAAAAAAATTAAAATAAGGAAAATGAGATTCTATTGTGCCTCGGGGCGTCACTAATACTGGTTATGCTATTGATTAGTATCAAATATTAGCCTTGTCTATAAAATAAAGAATTAAAATATCGTAAATACGATTTTACTCAATACTTTGGGTGCCACTTATTCTAACTATGCCATTAACCGGTATCAACTCACAACCTTCTCTCTAAGAAACGTGAAATAAAATAAATAAAACGAAAATAAGTAGCGACTCACTCTGAGTGCGCAGCATAACGAAATGAAGACAGCATTTCTAAGTAGAGCCATGGACGTAATTGGAAACACGAAGTAATTGGGGAAGATAATTCCAGTATGCACCAGTCAAACCATTTCTCCCTTTCTGGAGTGTTGTTTTCACACTGTTATTTATTCTTGTTGAAATTGTATTAAAAAGAAAGTAAAATATCATTTTTAAGTGACATTATTCATTCCCTTATAAGTTATTTGCAACTTAAGTCATAAAGTTAAATATTTCTTAGAATTGTAGAATATAACATTTACAAAAGAAATTAAATTTCAATTTTGTAATTTCATCCGAGAAACAGAACAGTGCTCTCAAACAAAAAAAATCTCGTAATGGAAAATTTAGAAATAAGCTTTTATAATAATAGAAATCTGTATTTTTTATGCATTTGAAATTACTAACTTTCTGGATTTTGGTGATCAATTGGTTCCCTGCCTTAATGGCAAGTAAAAATTTTAACTAAATATTTTATATAAATTGGGTTTAATGGATTTTACACCAAAGTAATTTTAAGCCATAAATTTTGATAAATACTTAATTTATGCTATCTTGTCAGCAGTACAGTGTTCTCTCCCTTTTACTAAGCATTTCTCTTATTTTCTGGCTGCTCCCTTAAATTTCGTTAAAAAAAAAAGAAAGAAAACCCCATTTTGCTGTTTTTTCCCCTTTTAACGATGTAAATTAGTTTCAAAAATTGAAAAAAAGGGAACTATAGCATTTTCTCCACGTTAATAGCATTTTAAATATAAGTCTAAATGTTTTGAAGATAAATAGTTATATATCAAATTTATTTACCAGAATTAATTAATTTCTTGTGCTTGTTTTCTTCAAACCTGCTTTGGTAATGATGATTTATAATAAAAACAGTTAGTAATTTAAATGGCAAAATAAAAGCGGAAAATATATGCAGTTTTAATTATTTTTAACTTTTATTTATTATTGAACTTTTTTTATTAATGTTTTTCAAGAATTCTTAACTCTGCTTATCGTCTGTTACGAGTTTAACTGTTCAGTAAAGTGAAGCGAGAATTTTTTTGTAAACTGAAGTGAATTACTTCTGGTGGCGAGCGGCCTCTTGTCAAGAAAGAGTTGAGATTCTTCGGAAGCGGTGGTGTGTTTTCTGAGTGGAGTTTCTTTTTTAATGAATCAATGAGCATTCAGTGAGGAGACGAGTTGATGTGTGTATCCAACTGAGCTATCAACATTAACCTTGGTTAAAAAAATTTAACCACTCTTGACTGAAAATATGTTTTAAATATTTTTAAAAAGATTTCTTAAATACGAAAAATTATCTATACGATGAAACAATTGACACCATTCAAAAGATAATTTTTCAAAGTACCAAATAGTGAAAAACTCATTTATGTATGTACTCATTATGTACTTTTGGTAGTTGTTGTGGAGAAACGCTTGAATTTTGTTTAAATTTTAATTAAGATTTCAAAGAAAAAACTTTCTGAAGTGACAATCTTACCTTCAAATTATATATGCGCCAAGCTTACTGAAGTCTAAGTGCTGATTCTAGATCAATATGTTTACCTTGTAGAACGCTGATACGCAGACATAAGCATTCATTCTTCTTTGCTAAAATAAAGAAAAAGATAAATCATATCACTGACATTCCGACCCACTTCGAAGGGACTCGGTTAGAAAATGGAACGATCCAGACCGCAGCTGCAGCAACATTGACGGCAACTGAGGTCGACTCCTAAGGGCCATCGCTTGCCACGGCACAGCTCTTCTTTAAGAAGTGCGTCCCGTCATCGATGGGAAGGGCCAGACTCTCACCTTTTCGGGTACCCTCTTGGGTGGCGAGAACCAATCACCATGTCTGAAGCTTCTCATCCTCATTTCGAAGAGCCTTTCCACCGCGGGAACGAGGGAAATACAGAAAACGTTGGGAATCGCATACACAGTGAAAATGCTTCATACTGATTTTCGAATTGTTACATGTATCTTCTGTACCCATTTAGTGAAATAAGTGTTAGAGCTCCACTTTAAAAATTCACAATGGAGCCTCATCCGGAAATAAGTAACAAATATAGAAATTACATCATTTGACAATTTCCTGACGGTAGTAGTGTGCTCAACGAGTAAGAATAATATTCTGTAAATGCTGAATTTGTTACATCACCTTTTTCCCAGTCCAGTCACTGCCGTCATCTAAATGAAGATTTCCTGCTGCATAAGCTGTGAAGCAAAACACTAAATTTTAGCTTAACTTGCTTCTAATTTATTCCCAAATCATTAATCTAAACAACCGATCAGGAAGACAACTGATTGAAAAAGGTGGCGAAAATAGAAAAAAAAAAGCTGAAGTAAGCAATCAAATAATTAGCATCTAATGAATAATAGTGAAAAAAATTATTAACTAAAAAGCAATGAAATTCATTTTAGTTCTCTCGTTTAAAAAAAACCTTAAGAACAATTAATTTTTAGAATCTACTTTCCCGAAATTTGATTACTCGAGAATGGACCGTTTTTCACTGGAGATTTCTTTAAATAATTGACCTTACTTATCATCCGACAATTTTTTTTTTATATCCCACCGCCAAAACAAAGCCTCCGTCAAGTAACACAATAACGCTGAAGCTCGTTATATCCGATAAGCGGGGAGAAATTAGCTCCATGTCTTCTCGCTTCGCCACCTTTCTTCGCCAAATCCTCGGTCCGTTCTTTTTCTGATAAAATAAGATTCTGTCCTTAAAATCGAGCGATTTTTTCCCTTTTTCTTGCAGAAGCTTTCAAAAAAGGAAGCGCAAGTCAAAGCACAGGATAAAGCCTGCCTTGTTTGCGAATTACCGAGCTAATTGATCACATTCGAGCCTTGGAAAAAGAAAAAAAAAATAGATATTGTTTCTCTTTTTCCTTTTTCCTATTATTCTTTTATTCTTTAGAACGGACGGGAAGAAATGCAATGTCAAAATAAAAATAATTTTTTTTTGTTTATTAATTATTCTGTTCTAAAAGTAGGTAAAACGAGCATACTTGCATTGAAATATAAATTTTTTTTCTACTTTTATAAAAAAAAAACTTTTAACCCCCCCCCCTGAAATACGGCCTCGCAAAATTCTTTTCTTACTATACGTCGGAAATTTTTGAGTAATTAATTTTTAAAAATTATGTTAACTCTTTGACTACGAATTTTTAAAAATCTTTTTATCTGCAATCCCAAAGAAAATGGAGATAACAGCTTTTGTATTATATAATTATGTACTACTCTTTCTTTTTTCAGATATCCTTAAAGCCTTGTGTCTGGGACATGATAGTCAAATAAACCTCCCTGCTAACGAAAAACTACATTTACACAGAACTATTGAAGGAAATTTTAAAAGGTTAGTGAGGCGTATATTCCGTTAGTAATCAAAGGGTTAAAAAGTCCTCAACTTGGAAACTGGCGTTAGTTATTTTCTTAATTTCAAATGGTAGTACATAATAATGGTGGTACATAAATATTCGTAAAAACAATTATATTTATAAAATATTTTAAACTAAAAAAAAGCAGAAAAAACAGTGTTTAGTGAAATTCAACTCTTTATCTATTGCATTCCCCCCCCCACTCCGCTTTTCTGACTTCTTCAGTTTAAGAATCTTTTTCATTTAAATTTTCAGGCCTCAAATGACTGTTTAAGGAGATAAATTCGTGATTTCTACTCAACATAGCGATGCTCAATTGAATTAAAGTAATATAGTAAACCAGTTTATAAAAATCATTTCCTACTTAGGTAACTAAGTAAGATTTTATTTTAGCTACTTTTCATTAAATAATTACAATTGTTGTTGTCGTCGTGTTCCGATTTACAACGGAAGGAGGGGTGAAGTAGTTTCAGAAGGTATGACCCATGAGCTCCTGAAGGCATAATTCTGACTTCTAGCTCACATAGATCATAAACCCTTTTTACGGGGCGGACTTCAATCATTCATACATAGATTTTAATTTAGATCTGAAACAGAGAACGATCACTTCTGACTCAGTGTCTACAGCGGTCTCTACATGGAGAATTTTGTGGATACTACAAATTTATGCAGGCACCTGCCATCATATACGCATTGAGTCTTCGGCCGACGAGATAGCCAAAATCATGGTCCGAAAGTTTTGAATCCAAAGGACAACCAATATATATATATATATATATATATATATACTTTATTAAAAATAAAGTAAATAAACGTCCACCACACATGGAGAATCTTCGGCTGGCAGGTTCGAACTCACAGCACAAGGGATGCGAATCCAATGTCCTACCAAACAACATACCCTAACAATTTCATTTACTGTGAATAATTTATCAAAACATTATACTTGAGTTGAATTTTTAACGACGATTGAGGATTCGAAGCCAACTGTGGCAACGCAAAATGAGTGAATTTTCTACACCAGTTGGGATAGCGCAATACAAATTAGAAATATATAATTTTCTTTATTCCTTATTATTTTAATTCGAAAGTACTTCAAAATGAATCGGAAAAATCGATTAATTAACAGTGGTTAGTTTTAAATGTATCAAACATTTTGAAAATAAACAGAATCATTTGAAATAATCGGTTGAAAACATGTTAAGCCTAACCTCATTATTGTGGGGGGGGGAGGAACTGAATTTGTTACGTATTTAGTGGCAAGGAAAAAAAAGGTTTTGTCTAGAAAGTTAGTTTTTAATCAATTAATAAAAAATTAATGAATTATTAGTTGAAAAAATTCTATTAATATCGAGTACCATCCACTACAAGTTTAAAAAAGTGTGTTTGAACTTGAGTGGATGGATAAAAAACATTTTATTTTTTATATCTTTATATATAAAATTCTGTGCGTGTGTATGTGACTGAACTCCTCCTAAACGACTGGTCCGATTTTGATGAAATTTTTTTTGTGTGTTCAAGTAGATTCGAGAATGGTTTAGATTCACAATTCGGTCCACTACAAAATGTAGAATTTTAATTATTAATTAAAAACTAACTTTCCCGCCAAAATAACTTCCTTCCCCAATCGCAAAATGAGTAAGGTTTTAGGTTTTTTTTTTCCTAGCAGTGATGAGGTTAGGCTTAACATGTTACCGATCGATTATTTCAAACGATTTGTTTATTTTCATTGCATTAATTAATCGACCTTTAAGATTCATTCTGATGTACTGTTGAATTAAATTAAAACAGAAAAAAGGAAATTAAAAATTTCTAACCTGCCCAACTCATGTAGAAAAAAAAATGCATTTTCTGTTGATGAAGTTTAACGCATGCGCATATTGCTGAGAACTTCATTCAAACGGAGACAAAACTATCGGTTTGCTGTTTTGTTTTACTTCGGATACACGCTGTTAAAAGGTTAGTTATGTTGCTTTTGGAATTAAACAGTATTTCTATTATATATTTTTAAGTACATCCTTTTTTAAAAGTTATTTTAAGTCGTAGTAATAAGTAATTGCCAAATGAATAAGGCTTCGGTTTTTTTCCCCATGCTAACAATGTTCGGCTTAACATGTTCTCAAGATTCTGTTTATATTCTTTAAAAAATTTTGCTGTAAATTAAATCCAGAAAAATGTAATTTTCAGCACACGATTCTTTGAAATGAAATAAATAAATACATTTTCTAAAAAATTAAACGCAAAATATAGTTTCCTGTTTCACAGTATGTATATTATTAATTTTATAAATCAACTTCATGAAAGCAAAATTGTTTAATTCATGCTGAGTATTCATTCAAATCCAGACCCAACGGCCAATTTGTAAATCTTTATTAATAGGCACAAATATTGAATTGTTTTGAAATTTTCATGACATTTTGCATGCTTGAATTTATTCAAAATGTGATTTTCCCTTTAAAACTTGATATTATTGACTTTTTTTTGAAAAATTTTAAAAAAATCAATGCAATAATATTATTTGAAGTCTTCAATAAAAAAAATAAGATAAATAATTCATCCATAAATGCAAATCATATTATTATATGTTCATAAAGCATAAGAGAAAAGTTTCAGTGTTGTAACTAAAAATAGAATGTGCATAGAGTATTTGAAAATTTAAAGAGTATCACAAAATTTCATTTTGAGAAAAAGTTAAAAATACATTTAAATGTACATTTACAGACCAGAAAAATAATTGAAATAACGTAAATTTATTAAATATTCATTTTTATTAAAAGAATTGTTTATTTTATGAAATATATACATCTATAAATTTATAATATTTTTGTAAGAGTTCTCAAAGAATATAAAGGAAATACTATTGGTGAAACCAAACCAATTCCTTTTTTCCACCATCATCATCATCAAAAAAAAAAAGTTCAAATAATATTTAGACTTGCTTAATAACATTTCATTAGCCACAAAGATTGTTTTATATTCATATAACATTTTTAAACTATATATGCAACTATAAACAAATATAATAAATTTTTTAAGTAAATCAAAATACACCTGCTGCATTAATTATGTCCTCATGTTTTTCTTCTAATTTGACATGTGCTGATTTTTTGAATTTTTTTTCATTTCATTGTTATTATATGATGCCAATATGATACATGCTTATAAGATACAATTTATTTTATATATTTTTAAGTACATCGTTTTTTAAAAGTTGTTTTAAGTTGTAGTCATAAGTAATAGCCAAATGAATTAGGCTTCAGTGTTTTTTTTTATGCTACACATGTTTGGCTTAACATACTTTCAAAATTTTGTTTATATTTTTTTAAAATTTTTGCTGCAAATTATATCCAGAACAATGTAATTTTCAGCAC
>JAOUZG010025848.1:1720948-1764824 GCA_026289955.1 Argiope argentata
AAAATTTTTGCTGCAAATTATATCCAGAACAATGTAATTTTCAGCACATGATTCTTAAAAATGAAATAAATAAATGATATTTTCTAAAAAAGTAAATGCAAAATAAAGTTTCCAATTCCACAGTATCTATATTATTAATTCCATAAATCAACTTTATGAAAGAAAAACTGTTTAATTCACGCAGAGTATTTATTCAAATCCAGATCTAACGGTCAATTTGTAAATCTTTATTAATAGGCACAAATATTGAATTGTTTTGAAATTTTCACGACATTTTGCATGCTTGAATTTATTTAAAATGTGATTTTCCCTTTAAAATTTGATATTATTGACTTTTTTTAAAAAATTTAAAAAAAATCAATGCAATAATATTATTTGAAGTCTTCAATAAAAAAATAAGATAAATAATTCATCCATAAATGCAAATTATATTATTATCTGTTCATAAAGCATAAAAGAAAAGTTTCTGTGTTGTAACTAAAAATAGAATGTGCATAGAGTATTTGAAAATTTAAAGAGTATCACAAAATTTCATTTTGAGAAGAAGTTAAAAATACATTTAAATGTACATTTATAGACCAGAATCATAATTGAAATAACGTAAATTTATTAAATATTCATTTTTATTAAAAGAATTGCTTACTTTATGAAATATATACATCTATAAATTTATAATATTTTTGTAAGAATTCTCAAAGAATATAAAGGAAATACTATTGGTGAAACCAAACCAACTCCTTTTTTCCATCATCATCAAAAAAAAAGTTCAAATAATATTTAGACTTGCTTAATAACATTTCATTAGTCACAAAGATTAATTTATATTCATATAACATTTTTAAACTATATGTGCCGCCATAAACAAATGTAATAAAAAATTTGAAGCAAATCTAAATACACCTTTTTCATAAATTATGAGCTCATGTTTTTCATCTAATTTGACATGTGCTGATTTTGTTTGAATTTTTTTCTTTTCATTGTTATTTTATGATAATAACATGATACATGCTTATAAGATAAAATTTATTTTATATAATGAACTTTTTTTCTGAGTTATAATAAAGTAGCAATCAAATTTTGATATATTTTCTTTGTGGAGACAAGAAGGCCTCTACAACTTTGTTGTTCTCTTCAAAGGGTTTTTTTAATGTAATTTCTCTTTCACCAGCAAATACAGAAAGAAAATCTTTACCATGTTTAGCAAATAATAGACACATTTTTGATGGGAAAAAAAACCTTTCTTGAAGGATTTGAAGTAATTTTTCTTGATATTCATGACAAAGAATATTCTTCAAAAAAGAATACTAATACAATGTAACTCTTATATACAATTTTAAGATGATGAATTCGCTATTTCAGGTTTATTGCAGTTGGTAGAAGCTTCCAAAATGTCATTAGAATTGCTTGGTTATGAATCAAAAGATTTCTTTGTCCATCACATCTAAACATTTTCAGACTTATTCTGCTTTTATTTGGACGTCCTTTAGGCTTTCGGTAATGAAAACTAATAAAAAATTTTAAAAACAAAATTTAGAAAAAAAAGGGCAATTAAAAGTAAATTTCAATTTTAACCCTGAATAGAACGGTTTTTGTATCTAATTTCAAAGGAACTAAAACGGGCCATTCGAAAATGAAATGTATGACGAATGAATGAACAAACCAAGACAAACAACAAAAGAAAAAAGAGGTAGAAATTTTTAACATCTGCCAAAGCAAAAACAACAGCTTAAAATCAGAATTGCAAATAATGCTCACTAACAGTGTTTGGAGGAAAACGAAACTGTTTTTACTGCAGCTGTCCAAATCGAAACAAATGGGTGTGGCATCCTAATAACAATAATAAAATGCTGATATTGAGCAAATGAATTAATATATCAAAATAATTTTTTCCGGAACGATAGCTTACAGTTTAAATATGCATCAAATTTGAAAATAAAGATAACGCAAATTTCATCGATTTTTTAGATTTTTATCGTCCAACGTGCCCTCAATGTGTTTATTTTATTCATGAAAGGATATATGTTTTAATTTTTTTTTATTTTTTTAGTGTTTGATGCATTTAAAATTAAACAATGTTAATTAATCGATTTTTTTCGGATTCATTTTGAAGTACTTTTGAATTAAAATGAAACAAATAAAGGAATTAAAAATTCATAACCAATTTTTGTTACCCAAACTGGTGTAGAAAATTCACACATTTGCTTAAAAATTTAAAACAAACTCCCTCTAACTGTCAAACATTTGACATCAATCATAAGTATAAAAAAGGAGTATTAGGATTATTTTTGTCAAAGCCTTCATATTGATTTCTTTCGACCCTGCTATTTCATTATAACATGCACTTATAATGTATACATTATTAACTCAATTAATAAGCTTTAAAACAAACATGTTATAATTTATATCTTTTCAATGCTGAGCTCATTTGTAAAACTTTACTACATAACTAGAGATTGAAGATTGGCTCACCTATCATTTTGCTTCGAAATTTGAATGCACCAAAATTATGTAATGGCACGCGATTGCTCATTAAAAAAATCATAAGAAATATTCTTGTCGCTACTATTTTGAACGGCAAATTAAAAGATGAAGTTGTACTTTTACCACGGATCCCATTGATTCCTTCAGACTCACCTATCCCATTCAAACGTTTGCAATTTCCAATTCGCTTGGCATTTGCTATGACTATTAATAAGTCACAAGGTCAAACGATGACAATTTATGGCTTAGATTTTGAAAATCCTTGCTTTTTGTACGGCCATTATATGTTGCGTGTTAGAGGGTTGGAAAACCATCGAATTTGTAAGTTTAAATTTCTATACAACAAAGTTGAATAGAAACAATTAAGTTTCAGATCAGTTTAAGTTTCTATATTGAACTTAGCTCATAGTATGCGCATACTCACAAGTAATCGATAAATTTAATTGTGGGAACTGTACACGTGATGACGTCAGGTACTGTAATAAGATTTTCATACAATTTTTCATCAAAACGAACCAGATTGTTATGACTTATTCAGGAAGGTTTGAAATTTTCGGACAACGTCTGTCGGGTCCGCTAGTATATATATATATATACACTGAAGTGACAAAAGTCATGGGATAGCAATATGCAAATATACAGATGGCAGTAGTATCGCAGCGAAAAAGTATAAATGCGCAGTTCGTTTTCCAGAGCTTTCATTTGTGTTCAAGTTATTCAAGTGAACTGGTTTTTCGTGATTTATGGCGGCACGACGAGAATTAACAGATTTAGATCGCGGAATGTTAGTTGGAGCTAGACGCATGGGTCATTCCATTGCGGATATCGTTAGTGAATTCAACATTCCGAGATCCACAGTATCAAGAGTGTGCCGAGAGTAAGAAATTTCACGCATCCCATCCCATCCCATCATGGACAGCGCAGTGGGCGACCACCTGCACTTAACGACCGAGACCGCCGATTCTGTGTAGAATGGTCAATGTTAATAGACATGCAATACTTTGTCAAATAACTGCAGGAATCAATGTGGGACGTACGAGGGACGTGTCCGATAGGACTGTGCGACGACGTCTGTCTTTCTTGGGCTATGACAGCAGAAGACCGACTCGAGTGCCTTTACTGACAGCACGACATCGCCTGCAGCGACTCTCCTGGGCTCGTGAGCATATCGACTGTTTCCTAGACCAGTGGAAAACCGTGGCGTGGTCAGATGAGTCACGATTTCAGTTGTTACGAGCTGATGGTAGAGTTCGAGTGTGGCGCAGACCCCACGAAGCCATGGACCCAAACTGTCAGCAAGGCACTGTTCAAGCTGGTGGTGGCTGCATAATGGTGTGGGGTGTTTCCACATGGCATGGACTCGGTCCTCTGGTGCAACTGAACCGATCATTGACTGGAAAAGGTTATGTTCAGCTGCTTGCAGATCACTTGCAGCCATTCATGGACTTCACGTACCCACACAACGATGGTATTTTTATGGATGACAATGTCACCGTGTCACCGGGCCAGAACTGTTCGCGATTGGTTTGAAGAACATTCTGGATAATTCCAGCGCATGATCGGGTCACCTAGATCGCCGATATGAATCCCATCGAGCATTTATTTGACATCATCGAAAGGTCAGTTCGTGCCCATACTCTTGCACCATCCACACTTTCACAATTATGAACGTCTATACAGACAGCATGGCTCAATATTCCTGCAGAGGACTTCCAACGACTTGTGGACTCCATGACACGTCGAGTTGTTGCACTTCGCCGGGCAAAAGGAGGACCGACACGATATTAACAGTCATCCCATGACTTTAGTCTCTTCAATATATATATATATATATATATATATATATATATATATATATATATAGGGGGAGTGTGAGTTAATAGTAGGAATAGTAGGAAAATAAGACTTCATTTTTTATTGCGATTTAATAATTCATAATCTATCATTCATTTTCATGCTATGTTGTGAGGAACACAACGAGCTATGAAAGGCTGCATTATTTGCTGTAGCTGTCATCTCATTTTATGAAAATCAGAGTTTATTGATTACCTTCTCACTTGCAATTCTTGGGCTTTCAAAATTTATTCTCCTTGCTTTATCAAATGAAGCATATTTTTCTCGCTCAAAATAGAGTTGTTTAACTTTTATGAAATTCAAGACAGCTAAAAAAAAGGAAATATGATGTTGAATAAGCTCGATTTGTGATGGCCTCTCTCAGAAGATTAAAACTGGAAACTTTGACTTGCTGTTAATAGATGCCGTGGAATTAAGAACTACCTGACTTCAAGAAAGGCCTGATTGTCGAATAACATAGATATGGCCCATTTTTAAGTGACATTTCTTGTGAGTTAAGTATTTCAAAACCGACAGTTACTTTTACGATTAAGAAGTGAAAAGTGATTGGTGGTTGTAGTAATGTTCTATCAGGCAGACCCAAGAAACTAAGAAATAGAGACCTATAAGGGCTGTCCAAAGAAATTTCGAAATAAAACACATCAAACCGATGGACCACATGCTCTAGATGTTCCAGCAAGCATCCTCGATTGTTGTTTCGATAAATACCATTGGCAAGGAAGCACCTTTGCTAGGTCGTGCTACCGCCAATAAGCCTTTGATTACAAAATCCAAACATGCTACTTGCTGAAGGTGAGGCAAGGGCATGTCGAAATTGGGCCGTAAATGAATGGAAATCAGGTATCTGTCATGAGGAAGTCGAGGTTTAATCACTACCAGACAAATGGCAGAGTCCGCGTTTGGAGAATGCCTTTTTCCAAAATGCGTTATATGTACAGTAAATTTTGGTGGTGGGGGAATTATGGTCTGGGAATTTTTCTAATGGTGCGGATTGAATCTTTGATCCCAATTTGTGGTAAGCACAACGACGACTTGTACTTTATTATTCTAACCTACAATGTACTTCCCACGATTAGGTAATTTTAAGGATGGAATCATTCTTATTTCCAGGATGACAATGCCACTTGTCATGTTGCGAGATTCACCATGAATTGATATGATGCCAATGTGGTGAATCGACTGGACCGGACTGTCCAGAATCCAGACTTAAATTCTACAGAAAATTCTGGGACGGTTTGGATCGCCGAATTAAGGTGTGCAGCAATCATCCAAAATTAATGAAAGAACTTACATGTCTTCTCCAAGCCGAGTGGAAGAAAATACCAATGTCCTTCATCCCCCTTGAATTAAAGAAACTTAGGACAATATATACATCTGGGGAGTGTGCCCGTAGGGCTAAAGACATAATTTACTTGTGGAGCTTCAGTCAACTAATGAATATGAATAAATTCTATTCATCATACTTGTCTGACATTAGATATAGTTAAAATCATACTTGTCCGACATTAGATATAGTCAAAATCAATATATATGTGGGGGGGCTTGTTTGTGGGCATTCTATAAATGAGATGGCCAGTAGATTTCAAACATGTATTCTGGTAATGAGGTTACAGATGATGAACGGACATGTACATGATGATAAACGGCACAGGAATGACATAAAACATTGAAAGTAAACTAGCTTCTTCTTTCGTCTTTTGATCAACAGACGTCTTCTGTTGACACCGCCTTCTCCGGTAGCACCGTCTGAACTAACTGCTACAGCCCTTTGGCCGCTAGAGACAAAACGCTATCATGGTGGCACCACATTCTCGGCCGTCCTGGTCGCGGCTGGTCCTCCAGACGACACTGAAATTAAAAAACAACAAAAAAGAAACAGAAAAATCGAAAATTGACAAAGTTTTGAAAAACAAATGTTTAGGAATTTAGAATCATCATTCTGCTGGACTACGATGACGAGGAACACCAGGGTTTCAGATATTCAGCACACGTTGTAATATAGCTGGGTCCTTCGTGACTTCCTTCTTTGGTTTCGTCATACGTGTTTCCGCCTTTTGCTTTAGAGATCCGGTAGGGTCCCAGATATTTCGGTTTCAAATTGTGTTCGCTTGATGGCGACAAGATCTCTAGTCCTGTAAAACTGTTTCGACTCTCTTCTTCTTAAGTTGTACGTCTTCCGGTTTTCGTCCTGGATCTTGAAGATTTGTTGCTTGGCGTGTTTTCTCAACTCCTCTCTTTGAGCTTCAAAATGGGCTTGAAATTCGGCTCCGACCATTTCTTTAAGCTTGTCAAGTCCTCCAACATTCATCTTAGTACCAAAAAGTAATTCAAAAGGTGTAGTATCAATGCTTCGTTGATAGGTGGAATTTATAGTCTGTGGCTGTTCGTTAGTGAACTTATACCACTTGGCAGGATCGTCTAATGATAACTTAGAGAGAACAGAGATGATCGTCTGATTTATGCGTTTGACTTCCTCATTTGCTCTCGGCAAACCAGTAATAATTAAATAGTTTAATCTTCTCTTTAGCACAATATTCGGAAAACTCAACAGAGCTAAAAGCTGTTCCTCTATCCGAGATTATTTGAGAAGGACTTCCAAACACAGACTTCTGAATTTCTAACTTTGATATCACTTCTGCAGATGTTGTACTTTTCGTAGGATATATCCACACAAACTTAGTAAATGCGTCAATGATTGCTAAAACATGCTTATAATTTTTATGAGTACTCTGCAACGGTCCTAGGTGATCAATGTGATACGTATGTAACGGCGTGTCTTCTTTATGTAATGGATGTAGCAAACCTTCCTTCTTTCCTCTTTTGTGATTCACAAGAATGCAATGGACACAATTTGATATGATATTCTCAACTTTCTGTCTCTGTTTTGGAATTAAATAATAATCCCGAAGATACTTCTCTGTATATTTGATTCCAGTGTGACCTTTCTCATGCGCATTCCTTATGATTTCTGTCTGCATGCTATCGGGTACAACTACCAATTCCATACCCTCAATAAATTTGTATAGGATTCCATTTCTGTCACAGTAATCTTCATAGTCAGAGACTCTTAACAATTCTTTAATTTCTTTTATTGAATCATCATTGTCTTGCGCAGTCTTAAACCTTGGTAAGATGTTATCAACTGAGATACAGCATACGTTTATGGTAGATCTACTTAAAGCATCAACAAGAGCCATACGGGTACCTGAACGATGTTCAATAGTGTAATCAAATTCCTGTAGGAGCAAAGCCCACCGAGCTACACCAGTTGACAAATCTTTCTTTCATTGTTTTTTCTAGAGCGGAACAGTCAGTAATGATTTTAAATCGAATTCCTAATAAATATACACGAAATTTTTTAATTACTGTTATGACGGCAAGTGCTTCCAGTTCATAAATGCAGTATTTTTTCTCATCATCTGTAGTTTTCTTACTCATGTAATAGGTAGGGTGAAAATATTGATCGTTAGGAGATTTTTGCATCAGGATAGCACCATAACCTTCTAAACTGGCATCAGTATGCAGTTCTATTTCATAATTGGGGTTGTATATTCTTAATACAGGTTTCGCAGCTGACAATGATTTAAGTTGATTAAAAGAGCTAACTTTCTTTTCGCTGAATTTAAATTTACAGTCCTTTTTCAATAGATCACTTACTGGTCTAGCAACAATAGAATAATTTGGAATGAATTTTCGAAAGTAACCTGTAAGTCCTAAAAAACTTTGAAACTTGCTTTAAATTGATTGGCTCTGGAAAATTAAGTACAGCTTTTGTTTTTAGGGTAGAAGGAAAAATTTTACCTTCTTCAACGACATGGCCTAAAAATTCAATTCCCTTCTTCAAGAAATGTGATTTCGTAAAGTTAATCTCTAATCCATATTCACTGGAAATACTTAGAACTCGTTTGAAGCGTTCGGTACCTTCTTCGTATGAGGAAGACAAAATTATGATGTCATTCATATAAGGCAGCATAATACCATCACTGATCAATGGTCGAAAAATAGTGTTAATATATCTCTGAAACACAGCTGGGGAATTGCAAAGTCCAAAGGGAACCTTAAGAAATTGATATTGACCTTCACTTGTGACGAATGATGTAAATTTTCTACTATCTTTATTAACATCAACATGAAAGAAAGCATTTTTGAGATCGATAGTACTAAAGACGCGTGATCCTTGCAATTTGTCTAAAATATCTTCGATTAAAGGAAGGGGAAATCTGTCCTTCACAATTTGTTTGTTATAGTCTGTTTAATCTTTGTTTAATCTTCTATAGTCGATACAAATGCGGGGAGTTCCATCCTTTTTTCTAACAATTACGACTGGGCAAATGTATTCTGAAGAACTAGGTTCAACAATTCCGTTTTCTAACCATTCATCTACCTGAGCACGGACAATTTCTTTTTCTGAAAATGTTAATCTACGAGGCTGATGAAATATAGGTTCATTACTTTTTACCAAAATATTTAGTTCAACACTTGTCGTTTTAGTTTTATGCGGTTTATAATTTGAAACTAATTGTTCTACTTTATCTTTAATAATGTTGGGAACGTCAGGTTCAATATTCAATTCAAATTCGTTAGAGTTTACATCAATTGATAGGACGGATAATGTATCACTTTCTTCTACACACTGAAATTTATTTTTAATCGTAATTCCGTCTTCATTTATTAGTGTTTCACCTTCCATTAGCACATCAAGTCCAACAATAACATCGTAAGACATAGCATTTTCAACAACGCAAACAGTTTTGTTTCCAAGCCTATCATTAATACCTTTAATTACATTATGATTAAAGCTGAATCTTCAATTTTACCCGAACTGTTAATTTCTTTCATTTTCAAAAAGTATTCCAAAGCAGATTCAGAAACCTTCATTTTCTTTTTACTTAATTTCTCATGCAAATTAGCTGAATTTATCTCAAAAGAAAATTCATCAAGCAAGGCTTGTTTTAGTTTTAGCCACGAATTTAAATCTGGTTCTGTGCGAACAAACAAATCCGCCGTTCCTCCAAGAGAACGCTTAGCAAAAACAAATTTTTGCAACTCCGACAAACCAAACAATTCAGAAATATCTTTAAAACTATTTAACCACACAGTTACATTTTCATGTGGTTCTGCTCTAAATTTGTTTACTGTATTCTCAATGTCAGCATAATTTATACCCGAGTTAAAAATAACAGGATTTCTATCAATGTTACTACCACTTCTACTAGAATTACTAATACATTCAACATCATGACTCTTTTTTATATTACTTGGAGCAGATGTATAATTTCTAATATCAGTGCACTGCATGGGAGAATCGTTTGTTTTTTCATTTCCTGTTTCGAGCTGAATATTATTATTTTTATTCAATGAATTCGCATCCGTCAAATTTTGATCGCTGTCTGACTCATCAGACGAGGAGGCTTCGTTAGAACATTGCTTTGCAAGAGCATCAAGGTCACAGAGTAGAGAAAGAATTCTTTTTGAAATCTCTTCTTTCGAACCATCAAATGAAATATTTAGCAAATTACAAACAGTAATCAGTTCATTCAAAGAAAATGTATCGTTAATATCTTCTAGCTTCTTATTAAATTCTTTGCTGTCTATCTTTAATACAAATCCGTTGAAATCTCTTAATCGCTTTCGATTTCCACGGTCGCCGTCAGTTCCAAACAACAATTTATGGAGTATTTTTTATTTTTTCTGCGTGGCAATTCTTCAATGCAATGTTTACTACTTTAATGTCATTCAGAATAATTTTGAACAAAATAAAGAAATCAGTACATCCCCCTTTTTCTTTTATAGAAGATCGTCGTTCGTCTAAGATCCGTCTGATCTTGTACAACAATTTAATCCAACAGTAGTTCACGATCACTGTCCATTATTATGAAATCACTATCACTTTTTTTGTATCTTTATCCCACTTCTGAAATTTATGTCGGGGCTTGTTCGTGGACGTTATATAAATGAGATGGCCAGTAGATTTCAAACTAATGTATTCTGGTAATGAGGTTACAGATGATGAAAGGACATATACATGATGATAAACGGCACAGGAATGACATAAAACTTTGAAAGTAAATTAGCTCCTTCTTTCGTCTTTTGATCAACATACGTCTTCTGTCGACACCGTCTTCTTCGGTAGCATCGTCTGAATTAACTGCTACAGTCCTTTGGCCTCTAGAGGCGCTGGTTTTGGCGCGCTATCATGGCGGCACTACATATGTATACAGTCAAATAAAAAAAAAAGAATAAATTCAATAATCTGCAAGAGCAACCTGGTCGCCTGAGGAGGCTAATGTATTGAAAATGCATTACTTGAGCATGAAGCGACTGAAGTTAGTTTAGCATTCATCATAAATTAATAGAAAATGATAAACAGTACGGATATTCGTAGCCATTCATTTAGAAAGTCAATTCGATCAGTGAAACACTTTACTTCAGTTGAAGGAATCGAAACAAATAAACATTCTAAATAGAATAAATTACGTTCCTTGCATATTAACACATGTGCTCAATGCTTCAGAATGAGCTTTTATTTTCGACACAATGAGTGACTGGTTGTCTTATGGTGGCAAATATCTGTTGCTCCAAATTAGGGTGGAAGGGACAGACTAGGGACAGAATTTGAAATGGATTAGAAGACTGCTTAATTCGGTACACAATAAATCTGCAAATATGAGATGTTTCTACCGCATTACAATTTAATATTTTACCAAAGAAGAATTATTTATTTTCTAACTATGACTGTTTACTATGACCAGATTAGAATATCTTAGAAACTATTTGTAATCACATATTTTGCAACTAACGTCGGATGAAAATGATTGTGACTAATGAAAGGTTCAAAATAGATTGAAGACGCTTATTAAAACGGCATTCATAATGTTTACATAACAAATTAAGTAGTATTAAAAATCATGGCAAAAAAAGTCAGCAAGGAAATACAGGGTAGTAAAAAAAATTTCCCCGTGAATGAAACCCTAGCAGTTTATCAAACCGTTTGGAAGGTTCCCTAGGGTTTAAACCGCTTGGGAGCCAAAATTTCAGATATGGTTGTTTGAAGGTATGCACTGGGGATTGTGATTATTCTAAACAAAACAGAAATCACGGTTACGGTTATAGTAAGAGAATTTCGAAATTTCTGAATGGCAACACCCACTTTTCGGTTATGCACTTCCGCAGCATCTTCAACTGGAACAGATGGTCCCCCGGATTGAGGTTGATCGCAAGTGCATCCAGTTTCTTCAAATTTTCTCACCAAATCACGTACACTTCTTACGGACCATGGACATAGTCTTAGCTTGTGATTTCGCCGGTGAATTCGCACTGCTTCGGCCTCATTCTCCTTGTTCAGATAAAACATCTTTACCAATTCGCCTCGTTGTTTTTTTGTAAGCGCCATCTTGCGGTCACAATCGAACATCTGATTGAAGAAGCACTCTTCTCATACTATTTTTAAGGGTTTTTTCCCACAAGCAATGCTTTGCACGTGGTGTTCTACTATTGGCACTTCTACTGCATAAACCTGTATTATGTAAAGTGTATTAAAGCTTTCCTCTCTGTGTTGTCGTTGGCCCTTTATAATGCTCCTCTTTGCAAATGCTTTACTCCGGCAATTTTCGTGATACGTTAATCGTTCCAAAGCCATTTGTGGTTTTTCAATACACTGATCAATTTGTGAAAGAAAAGTAGGTGTTGCCATTCAAAATTTTCGAAATTCTTTTACTATAGCCGCAACCGTGATGTCTGCTTTGTTTAGAATCATCACAATCCCCAGCGCATACCTTCAAACAACCATGTCTGAAATTTTGGTTCCATTGGTTGAGCGAATAAACCGCTAGGGTTTCATGTATAGGGGAAAGTTTTCTTTCGACCACCTTCTATGTTACAGTTCTAAAGAAGAATATTGAGACAAAGCAAACAAATCAATTTTGAAATGAAATATATTGTGAAAAGGAAATTGAAAACAGCCAAATTTAATGGCCGTTAAATTTAATAAATATGTTTTATCCATCTTTGTATAGATAGAAAAATTGATTGTATTATTAATTCTTCTTTAAAAAATATAATATTGCTTATTGAAAAATAGAAACAATGCTTCTTAATATCTGATGTAATCTAAATCGTAAGCTTCGAATTTTATTACAAAACATACAGCGAAAAGCCCATTTCAGAGAAGCAATTTTAATAGATTCCAATGTAATTTGATAATAGCCTGATTAAAATCCTCTATTTTGGTTTAGTTCTCCAAGTGCAACGGCTGCAGCTTCCATTTTTAGTTCACTTGTTCATCAAGATGTAAGTATATTGTTGTTTCTTATGGCACT
Organism: Argiope argentata; assembly: GCA_026289955.1. Lineage (NCBI taxonomy): Eukaryota > Metazoa > Arthropoda > Arachnida > Araneae > Araneidae > Argiope > Argiope argentata. Next base: position 1,733,602 of record JAOUZG010025848.1, read on the forward strand.
TGCCAAGGACAAGCTCGCCGAGGCAGTCAGTGATTTAAGCATAATCAGCGTCTCTTGTTTTGAAGTAGCGTCAACTAGGCCTAAGAGTACGACTTCACCAGCACAGCTTAAAATTTAGTGGTAGAAAAATATTTTAACTGTCCAAGTTTTTTATAAATCTACAATTTTCTGCTTTGCAAGTTTGATGACTTTTATTTACTTATATTCGAATCAGACCGTTTCACAGTCCATTTTTTAGAATATTTACTCCAAAATATGATGCACATTTATAATTCAACTGATAATTAAATTTCACCCACCTTGTTCTGAACTATTTGTCTGTTTGTGCTATTTATTTTGTAAATGCCACAACATCCAATCCAAATGAATTCTGCTTCCGTTTGACATATTTTATATAAAATTTAACAGAAATCAGCACTTTTTTCAATGGAACTAGTTTTACTGTATTATATCTTTGCGGTTTCCAATTATTAAATTCACAACGAAATATAATTTCAAGAATAGTTTATTCAAAATAGAATCAAAATCTTGACAATAATAGGATTTACAAGCGATTCCAGCGCCTTCAATTTTTATCAATCTTTTCTTTTCCAATTTTTTTTTCTATAAAAGAGGGCAATAAAACTTCGAGTCCAGAGAATAATTCATGGCAAAAGTTGATTTGATTTTAAACGGCATCGAAATATCTTCAGACTGAAATGCGGAACCGCAATGGCTTCCTAGTCACAAGCTCAGATTTCGAAGTACATTTTATTCAGCCATTCATTCTGCAGTTGCGGGGTGTTCTTATGGAGCGTGCACATACATCCGATTAATACGAGACAATGCAGCGCGCTGCTTATCTGTGTTACGATACCATTCTTCACGATATGGCCTTCGGATTTTCAGACACATTTCCAATTCCAAAAAGTCCTAGCCGACGGAATTGGAACACAGAATTGAAAAATTAGATTGATATTTTCGCATGCAAATAACGCTGGCTTTACAGAGAGATAAAGTTAAACAAACTCTGCGATTACATTCGAAATGCTGTCAGCATAATGTTAGCTTTATTTGAGTCCCGAAAAAGCCTTTTTTCGTTCCCTCTCTTTCTTTTTGAAGTTGAATTGAAATTTTAGACTATTTCTAGAAGAAGAATTTCAGATACTTTTTTACGTTGCTTAGAAAAAAAAGTCATGGAAAAGCTTTAACACTGTAAATGCTTTCGGGCCGTTGCAATTATTAGAATTGTTTAGAATTCATGTTTTTTGTCCTCCTCTGGTGCATTCCATTTCTTTCCGACAGCCGAAGTTTTTTGTTCTTCTGCCAGGCCAAGATTCTCATCATGCTGTTTTGTGTGTCTAAAATAAAAGTTTGAATATTTTCTGAATTCGATTGATATAACTTGTTTTCTTTTCAAAGCGTTGGTACTTGAAATAAAAATATGAGATATTTAAAAATTATATTTAATCTTATTCATTATTTAATATTGATTATTTTCTTTAAATTTAACAAATAGTTAAACTTTCTTTCAAAAATTTATTTTTTAATGTATAAAATTGATTTAAAAAATTAAACTAAAAAATAAAATAAAATATCAATAAAATTTCATTTATCGTATATATTAAAAGATCTTGATTACATATTGGTTTAATTAAATGAGCAAAAAGTGTTGTACCACATGGAATTTCATTTCGCACTTATCGATCCATTCTTATTTATCGGAAAAGATTTGTGAACGTTGAAAATTCAATTCGGCACAAAGTTAAATAAAGAAATAATAGGAACTGAAATTCAATGAGCATTTGAAAAGGGACAGAAATTTTGAGTAGTTTCATTTTTAAGCATTTTCAGAATTTTCAGTTCACTCGTTGACTTTAAAACGGAGAAGTTATTTACCTTTCATTCAGGAATTCATAAAATTTTATAAATGCATAAAATTATATCAAAATAACAAAAAAAGTGAAATACTCTCTTTGTATTTAAACTAGAAATACGAAAGCAAGTCTTGAAAATTGAATACTTTTTCCAACCTCAGATTCTTAAATTTTTGAAATGAAGGTTATTCCGTGAAAGAGAGATCGACAAGCAGATCCCTGGGCATCTCAGTGACGAGAGAAATATAAAATATGTATCGCTTTATATGTTTACTATAAATAGTTTCGTCAATTTTCGGAAAAAAAAACTACAGCTAAATGAAGATGATAGCAATAAAAATTTTGAATTGTTATTGAAAGAATTTTACGCAAAAATAGAAGTTTTTGAGTGCAAAAATTAACATTTAAATTATCTTTGATTTATTAAGAAATCTAATTGAAATTTAGAAAATTGCTTTTTTAAGGAGCATCTTCTGTGTTGAAACCAACGATCTGTCACTCGCGGCATCCCGGAGTCTGGAATATTTCAAACAAATTTTTTTCCATGCACGCAATTTAAAGAAATTATGTGAGACTAAAATGAATATTCTCAAAAAAATCATTTAGTTCGGCCAAAGTAATTTGCCGCTCGTATTTGCATTCATTAAGTTCCACTACATTTAATATTCAGCTTTTCCATTTACCCTCGCAATTAATTACAAAATTCACAATTAAGGGTGTTTTCATAATTAATAGTTGCCCACTCGTGGTGGACAGAAATGGCGGGGGGGGGTGCGAACAAATATTGCTTTTTGCACGTGGCTCTCTTCACCCTCGCACCGGTTGATTTTGATTAAAATCTCCAACAGATTCGGGGGCTCCAGCGCGAATGACATTGATTTCCGGTCCATTCTGGTTTTTGCCAGTTTTCTTTTTATTATTATTATTATTATTATTATTATTTTTGTATTTTTCTCATCTCCGGTATTTTCATTTTCATTTTGCAGCAGCTCCTGCTATTATTATTTATCTTATTTTCAGGAAACAAATTTGGCGAGATGTGACTTGGAATTTTCTTGTTCCGTCTTTACCGAAATTAAACAAACGTTTGCGCGGTTGAATGTGCATTTGCAAATAATAATAAAAAATGACAATAACGGTTCATTGAAATTAAAGAATTGCGTTTGTATGGATGTTTGGAATTCTGGGAAATACCTCTTTTTTATAAAATTCAGAAATGTTTGATCCCACTTACAAGCGTACAAAATTTTTTTATTAATATGAATTTTCTGGACTTTTTTTCCATTTTGTAAAGTTATTGCCAATTATACATAATTTCTATCACTTATTTTTTTAAAAAAAGTTTTATCGTTATGTTTGTTTTATGCAAAACGGTTAAATTCTGATCAGTTTACGACATGTATCAATAATTTATGTGAACATAGCATGAAGTATCCTGCGTAAATATTAGAAAAAATATTTTTAATGCGTTAACTAGTTGAGATTACAGATAATGATAACTACTCTTAACCAAATTATAAATTTGAATAACTTTAATTACTTTTTCTAAAAACTAAAAAAGTTTTATATTATAACTTCTGCTGCAAAAAAATAACGAAAATTATTAGAAAATTAGAAGTCAAACAGTATATATAAACATTTAAAAAGATAATTTAATTGCGATTTTGGTTGGCTATAATTAGTTTGTCCACAAAAACAATCGAGCGCTTGATGAATATTCCTAAAAAGATATGATTGTTTCTGACAGTTAATTAAATTGCTGCAAAATGGGCCATAGCGTAAATTAAAACTTTTTTAATGTTTGCAACAGAAAAATGAAGGAAAAACAAGCTGATCACACAGATATGAAATTTCGAATTTGATGTTTAAAAAACCAAGCACTGCGGGCATTCAATGGGTGTCACACAATAAGCAAGACCCACCTTCTTGAGAACTTGAAAAATGACTTGAATGTCTCGTCAATAATAGGGACTATTTTAGTTTAAGATTAAATTTTAACTTCTGATTATTTTCGAACATTATTTAAATGCTATTCATTAAAATCAAATCGGGGGATATTTTAAAATATTTTTAATCTTTTTTTTCAATAATCGAAGCATAAATAATCTTTTTTTCAATAATCGAAGCATAGTAATATTTCAGATCTTCCCATTTTATCATCTCCGCATTATGTATAAAGATTTTACTTATAAGGAGCGGTGATTAGCATAAAAAATTTGTTTAATGCTCTCAATGCATTTGAATATAATAAATAACCAGTAACTAAAACGATAAATATAATTGCTATGCAATTATATAAACTTTATTTCAAATGATTTGAGATTTTGATTTATTTCAGATTGGAAATTTACAATCGGATTAATTACATTTCGAAAGGTTCTTTCTACTTACTTTCTTAATACCTACTACCTAAGACGTAACTGTATGCTGAACTTATCTTCTTTAGTTTTAACTGTCTGCCTTACAGAGCATATGAAACTGGAAGGGGGGGGAGGTTTCATGGCTCGGTTTACAAATGGTGTCCAGTATATAAGCATTATCAGATTAAACTCGTTTACATGCAAAAAAACACCTGAAAAGAAATTGAGCTCAAATCAATGTTTGGCCATTATTGAAAAAAACATATATAACTTTGCTTGGTGAAAAATGAGTTTAATACGCCCGCTTTAGACGGAGGAAAAGTAGAAGGATTGATAGCCATTAAATGCTTCCCGTAGTAAAAAAATTGCTCTATCATTAATCAAGATTGTCTGGATAGAAATTTGTGAATGTATATATTACCATGAGTTAAAAATGAGCATTTTACTACAAGTAAAATGCTTCTTTTAAGTATTGTGAAGATATCTTGAAATATATGAAAAGAACTCGGAGAAAAGAATCCTTCTTATTGTTAATATTTTATAAATGCACTCCTACACAAAAAATAAAGAGCGCACATCTAAAATGGGTAATTAAAACACATAATTTACCCATAAGACAAAAGTAGTTTAATATAATATAAATAAATAAACAGAATTAACATAAAATGCAGTCCCGCAGTCACACCGTAGCATCTTAAAAAGGAGTTTATAGGTCAAAAGTTTCAATTCGTTAACTGTGAAATCCGAGATGGCCAAAGCGCGAATAAAAGAAAATAATCGCACGATGAAATGCGCTGAAGGGCCGCCGTTATGTTCCAAACCATTGCAAGGCAATCTGCTGTCACTAGAGACATGAATGCGATTCATTGTGCCATCCATAGACTATAGAACCGTTATCAAAGGAATAAAAACGCCAGTAGAGGACATGGGTCTGGATGCCGGAGAATGATCGCCATACGATCGCAACCTGTTCCGATGTGACACACGCTGAAGGACACTAACAATGCGGCTGTTCTCAGTGCAATTCTCGGCTGCTGAAGGAAGGTACATATCTGGCCAGACTGTGTTGCGTAAACCGCATAAAGGCGAACTGTTTGCATGACGATCTGTGGTTTGTATGTCTTCGGAACCGGTGGGTGTCAGAGTGCGATTGCATTGAACCTGTGAACTTCGCAGCTGTGGATTGAGACCGTACACTTTTCACTGGACGAGTCTCTATTTCACACCCAGAAAACAATTCCAAATGGGTGAGGATATGACAGGAGCCAGGCGCAGGCTATCGGTATCGAAGCATAATCAAAACAGGCATAGAAACGAATGACAGAATCGCATTGGGTATTCCATCACAGCTGACCGATAACCCTTCAAATTTTTTATATTCTCTTGTGCATTCTTTTATCGTCCCAATGGGCAATGCTATGATCCTCTCTCAAAGAGCAAGATTGGTGCGGAGTTATCCTGATAGAGAAAGCACATCACAAATGGCGTGATCAGCTAGATCACCAGAGCTGAATCTCATAAAGCCTGTATGGCGCGTGTTGAGAAGATGAATTGGAGGTCGAATTGTGCCACCAGACATCCTCCAAGAGATTTAACAATCCTTTTTACAGGAATGGGCATTTCTGAGACAACAAGCTATCAACGATATTATTGCCAGCATGCCAAGTCATTGTTAAGGATGTATTTCGACCAGAGAGAATCATACCCACTGATTGAGTGGGATTTCCACTGCACATTCTGCCTACCAATTTCAGCTGTTGAGCCGTGATGGCCAAAATACAAGCATTTTTGTTTCTCTTCGTTTTATTTTTTTTATTTATATATGGTCTAATAATGTCACACCAAGCTCGCTTACAACATTCACGTATATCCATCAAACAGGTTTTTTTTGTTTGTTTTATTCTCACCTTTGCGTATGAAGCTCATTTCTTCAATTCCCCAACTGGTGTAGAAAATGTATGAATTTTTCGTAACCATAATTGGCTTCGAATCCTCAAGTGGCATTGAAAATTCAATGCTAGTATAATTTTTTGATCAATTATATATAGTAATTGTAATTATTAGGCCGGGATAGCCTGGCTGGTAGGGAGCCGGATTCACATTTCTTGAGCTGCGAGTTCGAACCTGCCAGCCAAAGATTCTCCGTGTACGGTGGACATAAAAAACATTGTGATCACAAAATTCTCCTCGTAGAGAGTAATACTACTGGGAATACTGGGTCAGAGGTGATTGTTCTCTATTTCAGATCTAAATTATGGTCTGTGGGTGAATGAATGAAACGAATGAAGTCGGCCACATAAAAAGGGTTTGTGATGTATGTGAGCTAGAAGGCAGACTTTTGCCCTCTTGTACTCAGGCGCCCATACTCTCAGAAGCTTCTTCTTCTCAGTTTGTAAAGTGGAACACGAGAACAATAACAATTGTAATTATTTAATAAAAAGCAACTAAAATATTTTTTTTCTTAATTACCTAAGTAAAATAAAATAAATGGCCCTGAGTAAACCTGATCCTTTTTTTTATCCGAATCCTTTCTACTTAGGAACTTGGGAATATTAGTGGCACAGTTTTCGGGGATATTTTAAACTTACAGGTGAAGTACGAGTATAAAAATCAGTATATAAATTCTGTAGATACTTTTCTTGTTATAATAATATATCTTAGATTTTTTTTCCAAATACATTATCATTAGAAAAATTTATTATATTTAAACGCACATAACAGAATCAGTCGAATGCGAAATTCCGTCGTAAATATCTTCTGTGCGATTATCCTCATCACTAAAATCCCTTTCTGCTCCAATTAAAGTCTTCAATTAAAGGATTTCTGCTTCAGAAAGGGATTAGTAAGTTGTATGATATTTCGAGGACCAAGTTTCAAAACCATCACTAAGCCTTGCAAAGTACTGAAAGACTAAAAGAGAGGTGCAGTCTCACAGTTGAAAACACAGAAAAAATATTTAAAACACACACAAAAATTATTTTTTTTAAAGCATCCGCTGAAACAAGTTGGAAAAAGGACACGTGTAATGGCGGTCAAAAAACGAGAAGCTACAGGGCCAATCCATTCGAAGGAGTTAAAAATAAAATGATGATGGCCGTAAATCCAACCGATCTGCAATACTATAGTGCCCCACCCTCGCCAGTTAAGGGTCAATATTCTAATCGCTCAAGCATATAGAGGAACTAATAAATTTCCAATAAAAGATTGGTCCAAAATTTATGATAGTAAAGTAAGATTAAAATAAGTTAGATGCAGAAATATTTAGAATTGTTAAGTTATCGATTTTACTGATATAACTGTAAAACTGCCCCCCCCTCCTCCATCTTTGGAAAAGGTTCAATGAAGGTGAAAGGTGAATGCAGGGCCCATCAATTTCACTTTTTCACATTTTTCTCTTTTTAATACTTTCTTTGCGATTAAGAGGAAGTAAAGCAGACTTCGTGGATACATAACTTCGAGATAGAGGTCTGGATGGCACTGCACAGCAAGATTTGGTTCTCTTGAAAAAGCTACGTGTAGTTTATTCGCTGAAAACAGAGCCTCACTTTGGTTTTAAAGTGAATTTCACTCCACCATCTTTCCAGAAATTTCTTGTCCTCGTCTATCAGATTAGTGCGAGGTAAGGCGACGGCGACTCCAGCGAAATCCTCTTTCCTGATATTGTTTTCGGATTTTCCGGTAAATTCCAAATTCAAAGTGGGAAAAACTTACCCGACGGAATTCGAATACTGAAATGAAACACTAGATTGATATTTTCGCATGCAAATAACACTGGTTTTACCGTGAGATAAAGTTAAACAAATTCTGCGATTGCTTCTGAAATGATATTATAATCGAAAGCAATATAATGCGAGGCATTACAATGCAAAATATAATAGAATAAACATTCAATTATGAGGCATAATACATGGATAAAATACAAGAGAATCTAAAACAAACACCACGGATAAAAGCAATCGTAAACAATGTACATGATAAGAAAAGAGAAGAGTTACAGACAAAAAAAAGTAAAAAAGATTTTTTTTCCCAGCCGCCCGTGGGCAACTGAACGATCAGATCACTGCGACAGCATTGCTGGGAACTAAAGTTGAATCCTAAAGGCGCGTTCCAACGGCCTATGATCTTTACAGATATGATCATAAGTATGCAAATTGACCCTTTGTTGCACCAATCCCACCGGCGGAAGTCGTTCTAGAGTTTTCCGCAAACTGTCGTCAGAGTGAAAAGACATCCGGAAAACCACAAGACAGGGGAAAGTGTGACTCCAAACTTTCTCAAGTCGCTGGAACGGAATTAGAGCCATCACTAGCCACTGTGTATCCGTCCCATAAGAGACCGATGACATTCCGTCATCGGTAGAGATTAACTGATCTTACATCATTTCAATTCACACTAGAATGGCCAGCCAACCCCCACTCCGAGAATTTTTCATCCTCATTTATCAGATATTCCCTCACGGCATAATACCTCAACACAGTGCATAAAAGTTGCATTTAAGAAATATTTTTAGCCTTAATTATACATAAAATATAATTAAGGTTATATATAAATAATATATATTAGTACATTATTTATATGTAGCCTTATAATATTGTAAAGTTCTATTAATAACCTTAAAAATTTTACATAAAATAAATATATATAGTATAAATCATATATAAAACTTGTCACTTAAATTAAATTAACTAATATCTAATTGGGGGATCTCCTCTTTCGAATTGTCCTCTATGTAATAATTCCCGTGTGTCGATAATTTGAATATTTGTTTTCAATATTTGGGGGACATCGTCTATTATTTGTCACCAAAGTGGCATCATATTGGAATGTCATGATAGTTCGTTTGCAGTTTTTCTGTAGAATGAATATAGTGAAGAATACAAAAATAAGTTCTGCAAAATTGTCTCTTTCTGCTTTTACAATATGAGTAGGATTTTTGGTCAATATAAAGTGAATTTGTATTCGGTACTCCCATTCAGATTTGACGCCTTAATCTTGTCTTTTAATATCCGTCATGGATGTAGCAATAGTATAGATACATTGTTACAAATTTGTAATGTTGGTCTCCAATACGCATAGTTTAATCACAAGAAAGACCGTTTTACTATCAGCTCTATGGGATGTTGAATGGATGCCGGATTTGTGACTCCCGGACTTGGCAACGAATTTGGCTACACAATAGACACCACTGTAATTTTCAATAATTTTTTAGATTAAAGCCATAGTAACCGAGATAGTTATTATTCTAGAACTTTTTCTACCCTGATCTGGAAACTATAAAAGGCCGGCAGTCTAAGTGGAAGATAGTCGTATATATAGAAACATCGAGAAGTTTGGAGTCGCATCGAAAATCTATGGTGAATAGTTGGATCAGTCCAGGGAGCGCAAGCGTTGTGTGCAGCTCAGTTGGTTGGTGAATTAATATGTGTGCCAATTCCTGGTGTTTTTGGTGGAAGCACCATCTCGTCGTAGAAGGAGTACTGAGCCGAAAAGTAATTAGTTGAATACAACTAAATACAACTGAATACAACTAGGAGACAGTGATAAATTATAGGAAACCGTAGAGAATAGCTACCTAGATTCCCTCCTCCTGTTGAATTCTGTCAGGCCACTTTAGTTGGCGTGATTGTTGTAAGCTGCCTGTTACTACTTTCGGTCTGCTTTTTATACTAAGTGTGCTGCTGTGTGTTGTTCGTGTAAGTCTCGGTTCTGTATCTGTTGTCAGTGTTAATAAAAGTCATTGTCTGTTACTGAGACTTGTTGATTGTGTTATGCCATGAACCCACTACAAGGAAACCCATTGAATTTACTGACTTAGGGTCGAAGTTCTGAAATAGATCTTTTGGGATTTGCATTTGGAAATGTATTTGCATAAAAAATTCGTAAATGTTACTCTCTATTTTATACATGTTTTTATTATATAACTTTTTTTTTACATTTGACTGTTATTCATTTCAAAGAAATGAATAAGGCTTAAGGGAGTCATGCTTGGTAAAACATCTTTTGACCAACTGAAAATGGGGAATCTCTTAATCCATAAGCAATGTGTTAATGATTAAGTTTATTTAAATAATTTTTTTTTACTTTATTAGATTAACGCATGTGTATTTTCTTTTCTTTATCTATTATGACTTCCGACTGCCAGCATTTATTCAACGATTATTGTAACTGTTGTACGATGTTTATAAATATTCTGACAACGAAATGAGCATTCATAAAACATATGAGCTCCTGACTAAATGCACTTAATTAAGTGTTAATATTATTCTTAAATTTCATCATTCACAGAATTTTTACGAATTTATTTATTTCGAGGCTTAGAAAATGAAGATTTTTAAATTGACCTTCTTACCTCCCCCCCCCCTATCTCAGCCTAATGGTTCTAGGCTGCTGTCCAGCTGTAATCCGCCACTGCCTGCGAGTCAAATGGCGGCAGAATTTAATTGGCTCTTGTGCTACTGGCAAGGCCCTTCGCAGAAGCCACCCTCAGCTGTTCTCTGGATTCATTGACCGCACGCGACGACGCCATTCGCATCCCTGCGATCAGCAAACGCATTGTTGCCATTCCAGAGTGACAAACGTCAACCCTCGTGGCAGATGGGGACGCTCGAATACGCGCTCGGCAAACAGATTGTGTGCGTTGCGTGCTCTTATCAAGGGACCCAGCAGACCTTTGTTTGAATTGTTCCAATCTCTGCAGTACAGAAGAGAGGGGAGTGCTTCGGAACGAATGAGATTCCTGGGTTTTCGAATATTTTTTACATTAATATCATTCGATTTAGAGACAAAGAAAGAATTTTTTCGTAATTTCAAGTTTGTTTTGGGATGCAATAGGTAGATTCGCAACGAATAAAATTGTTTTACTTTGTTAACTTTTTCATTATCTTGAACGAGTCATGAAATTTGATTATGAAATAAAAAAGAATTTAAAAACTGATAAGCATTCAATAAAAAGGTAAATATTTCTTAATTAGTTTTTATTCTCCTGCATACGAAAGTAGGTAAAAGAAATACTTATATAAGGCACTTATTTAGGACTTGTATGTATCGGGAATAAATGGCATCTTTGAAATTTCGTATATTCAGGTGATTATAAAAACTTTTGAGATTGCTGATTCCCTAGCTTGCGTATCAGTTGAAAGAAGCAAGCCGCCGAAAGAACGGAATGAAATGTTTATTACGGATATTTTAAGTATTTCTCAAGCATTCTATGAAAAACAATATGTTGAGTGTCACGCTTAAGTTTACAGAGACACAATTTGAAAAACTTCGAAATCAATTCTTTTTCTTGATGGATTTTCTTGAAACATTACATTTCAGATTTCGACTCTCTCTCCAGCCATAAATGACTCTGGACTCCCTGTGATTGTGAAATGGCTGGAGATGATTTTATGAAACCCTGTGCTGCGTTATCAAACGTGTGACTGAAGTTTTTATATTGTCTACGACACCAGACAGAATATTTAATCGCTGCAAAACATGAATAACGCCATTTGCGAAAATTAATTCACACCCAGTGCTTTTCACCATACACTTTTGTAGACCGTGCGCATTTTTTAAAAGACGAAGATGCTTGATATTCACTTGCAAGCGATAACTTTTGATTCCTGTAACTGAAACGCAATCTCATTATAGGGATTTAAATTTATCTAATGTGCGGAATTCTTTGAATTAACGTTAACCCTCCAGCTACGCATCCCGCGATTTCCGCAAGTTGGCGATCTGTCCATTTTCTGTTGTATCCCACGCTTTTTTCAGTTTCTTTTACGATGACAGATTTTTTTGTATTGTATTAATATCGTGTAACACTTAGTATCAATTTCTTTGAAAAATATTTTAACTTATATGTAAACATCGCATCTAAATAGTGATTTTAAAGAATTATGCAACCTTAGGGTTAATAATCAGTAGAAACTTGTTCCCTTTATCTATAAAAGGCTTAAAGTGTAATCAAAGTCAACCAGATATGAAATTCATTACAGATCTAACTAGAAATAATGGTCATTCGCTTGCACCATCAGACACGGTAATCTGAAAGGTAAACGCTCAGAATAGGTAAACGTTCAGAATATTGTACATTTTAGAAGTCGGCACTTTCAGCGATGCTCGAAACATCACAAATGAATATTGTAAGGTGCAATTTTGTTACTCGGAGAAGAGACCATCCTGGGAAAATCAAGAAAACAGCAATACTAACCTGATAGTGATGTCATATGTTGCTTATGATGTTATCAAAGTATTGCAAAGGCATCAATGTCATTTGATCAAGTAAAGATATTCTTATTCCAAGTAGTGTTTGGGAAGAATTCGGTAGCTTGCCAAGAACTTTCAAAGAAGGATCCACACATGCTCAAGTATGCAAACTATGCTATCTGGACTACCACTTCTTTTTCAAGAAATCGGTACCTAAGAAGAACATTGTAAGGATGGACTTTATCTGCTGCAAAATGCTTATACCGTTTATTATTTCAATATTTTCAAATATAAAAGGCTCTAGTAGGTTGGGAACCTCGTCAATTGCAGATATATCTACGAGCATTATTAACTTCATGTGGCAATGGGTTGAGGTCTGTGCGAGCACTTTAAGACATTTCTTTCCATGTACTACCACCTACATGTTCCATGTACTACCACTTACAATGGGTCCAGAATAATTATTGGTGCTCATTAGTGAATGAAATTGTCGCTTTCAGTCAAGCTCTTTTCAAATCTGATGCATACAAAATAGGTTCACTAAATAAATAGTAATTCTTGGCCTTCCTTCAGAAGGCATAAATTAGCCCCAAAACCGACTCAAAACAAAACATTCTCTATTTAATCATCCTACAATATTAAATTTTAGTTTGAGTTCTTCTATCTTCTCATCTATGACTCTATAATTCCATTATATTGGCCAATAACCTCTGAAACTCATTTTTACACTTGGTTATCTGGAAGCTGTTAAGACACTACTATTTATTAAACAGAGTTCCCCTTCTTAACACATGGATTTCAATTTTGTAACTTTATGTCAAGCAAGGTTACTCTTTACACATTGCTGGTTGATAAGACATGCTTTTATTTGTAATATTCCCAAATTTTAAGAAAGTCGAACTACATATAATCCACTTATTGCCACTTTCCAAACTATTGTTAAAATTTTGGAAAACATTTTGAGTGTATTGATTCTCTTATCACCAAAGAAATGTTATCTTTTTGGAATATTTATTTTAGGGTTTCTATTTAGTCGAAATAAAAATAATAAAATAGATCTAAATTAAAATAAAAACAAATTTTAAAATTAAAATTTGGAAATAAACCTAGGGCTTGTTTTATAAATATTATTAATGTAGTTACAAAATAAATCTATTAATATAATTAAAAATAATGCACCGTTAATTAAATCAACAGGATTATTCTCTTATTAAGGCCACTCTAACAGCAGAGGATTTAAAAGACTTCATACAGAGAGAGTAATGAAAAATCCCTTTCTGTAATTTTTGCTAAAGAAATTCGTCATTTTAAGACTCTGTCTTTGGGAAGCTCAGGTGAATTGCCAATTGAATCAGGACTTTCCTGAATCCGGAATGGCAACATCTTAGAGTTCACCTTATTTGATTTCGAATATTCTCTTCTCTGTTTACATCTCGAGAGTATTGACGGTTTCAAAGGATCCCCCAGATTAATTTAAACTTAAAAGCATGCGTGCTAATAACATTTATTCGAAAACAGCGAAAGGTGTTAAGCTGGTAGACATTTTTAAAACTTATTGCAGCAATCATCTTGGAACCCTCAGGAGAAATTTCTATTATTGAAGGGTTTTTTTTTCTGAATTTGTTTGTGTTTATATATTTGTTTTAAGGATATTGTTTTTGGAAATATGGAGAATTCTTACTTTACAAACATTGTGATGGAAAATTCATTTATATTTCTGTTTTAACTGGTCCTTTTCATTTATCTTAACATAAGAATAAGATCATTTGTCTTTAATAAATTAATAATTTAGTATCGAGCACATTTTCTTCCAAGCTTTGAAACGACGTTAAAATGCCTCTATTTTCCAATTTCATAATTTTACAATTTTCCGATTGTAGCTTTAGACATATCATGCACATTAATAATTTTATATTGCATTTATATTGTCTGTGAAATAGGAACTGTCTTCTAATAATCATTTAAACATTAAAATTTATTTTCGGTTTAATTCTTTTCGCGCCATAAAATCTTTTCTAAAATTTTAAATTCTAACAATCATAATTTGAGAAAAAAAATAAAAAATATTTTTTTTACTTGCTACAAATTCAACATTTCTGAAGTTAACTCTCTAAAATGATTGAGACTTCATTTCGAATTATCTTCTGAACGGCAGAATGGCATCAGGAATGAAGAAGTGGACTCCAAGCGGAGAGGAGAGATCACTCAAAGATGTCTCCCGAAAAGAGTGTGCATGCAGTGAAAGAAATGCCGTATTAATACAAAGTGAAACCTTTTTCAAGAATTCGCATTTTAAAATAGCCAAATTAATGCTACACTTCATCCGTTTTCAATCTATCACATTTATAATATGTATTTCGTTTTCACAGAACTTTGGCGAATTTTACTTTTTGCGGTTTACATCGCGGCATTATTCCTTCCAGATTTCTTTTCAGAGACTCATGCACTTACGATTAAACATCGAAATAGCTCATTAAATAATTAGCAATATTTTGAAAAGATGGAAACTAAATTGTATTTTTTAATATTAATTTTTTCATTCTTTTGTAAACTTTATTATTCAAAATATTATAGAACACATACATTTTTTTTGCTTTAATCCTATGCAAGATAACACTTCTCTTATGAAATCGAGTTTTAATCCAATTTCGTTAATTAATGGGAAGTATATTAAAATATTGAATTTTAACGTGCGTATTATTGTAGCATTTTGACCATAAGGAACGATCAACCGTACGAAATTTCAGAATTTCCCTGCGTCACAAAGCGGATGAAAAATGAATTGCACAATTCTATCTCTACGGATGTAAGAGCATGAAAAAATGTACATTTCTCTCTTGTATCTGAATGGAAAAAGAAATGCAACAGTTATAAATATTTCCATTTGCAATCAATAGCTTGGTATTTATTTAATAATTTGTTTTATAAATTGTTTCGTAAAGTTTAAATAGCTCAGTGATGAATTAGAACGGTGTTTAAGAAAAAATGCGCTTTCTTTCAATTATATTCAAATCTTCTGGCATAATTTGCTCCATATACATTGTATGAATTTCCGGTCAGTGGGCCTTTCAAACTTTTCCAAATAATTCTAACACCCGCTATTGTTTTGAAAATAACTAAGCCGTAATTATTCGGGGGAGGGGAATTATAGATTGCTATTAAAAGTTGGAGAGAAATCGATGTTTTCATTTCTCCGATGTTTATTCAGATGAGGATTTTAAACCATGGTATTCTTGCTTGTGTTATGAAATGACAAGATTCTCTTCTTACTGCAGGAAAGAAATGTAAGGATATATTTTGCAAGCGCCCTTTAAATGAAAAAGATCAGATAGAATTTGATGCCAAGGATTGATAATCCAGGGTTTAGGACTGATTTAGCTAATTAAGTTCTCGATGGAAAAACAATCACTTATCGGTGAACTTGTCTGAATGCTGGCTCCATAATTATACGGTATGTGTCCATGTCCGTTTTGGAGTGCACACAGAGGGAGAGAGGAAAAAACATTGGTTAAATGAATGAATATAAACCTTGACGGGTTCTATCCAACTTCTAGAAGAAATTTACAATTTTAATGTAGTATCTATACGACACATTTCATCATTCCAGCTCATAAAGTTTTTGCATCTTATGGTTCACAGATGAAGAAAAGGAACAGGTTTGAAATTTTTTTTTAAACTTTAGCAGGTGTAAAATCTAAGGATTTACCGGCAATATGACTGGAGTTTTTTGGCAATAACAGGATTTGTACATGAAATCTGATTTCCTATAGATAATAAAAAAGAAAGAGAAAGCAAGCATTCTGAAACATTCTTTTTTAGAAGCTGCTCTTTTTATAAAGTGACACGGCAAGGCTGCCAGGGGGGGGGGGGGGCACTGCAGTACAGCAGCGCATGCACCACTTTGCCGCTTACTTCGTAAAGATCATTCTCCGATATATATTTTTTCATCCGCCGAACGAAAAAGAAACTAAAAAAATCGATTTGTTTCTTTTTAAGCTCCCCTTTGCCCGATAAGGATAACAAACTAATTTGGAAGGGATTCTTTTTATTCACTGCGCGATCTGCTCTCTTTTGAATAACTATGATTTCCAGTTTATTTGCTTCTGCATTTGCAGGAAAAAAATAGAGAGAGAAAGAAATAAAGGCAGTTAGAGGGTGGAGAAGAAGAGTGATTGAATTAATTGTCTTTTATCTCTCTTTTGTAATTCGAAATCAGAGGAAGAATAGCAAAACGCTGTTTTCGGCATCGAAGTCGAGGAAGAATAAAGAGGAAGAAAAGGAGAAAAAACTGTCGGGGAAGGAATCGATGTGTTCTGTGATAAACATTAAAAGGATTTTGCGAGTCGCGAATCTAATGTGTTTTTATTATCCCGACGGCTTATTATCTTAGTTTTCCAGAAAACACGATTTATCGGGAGAAAACAAGATTAAGAGAAACGATCGAGGAAAATTTGAAAGCGAAAGATACAAAAAAAATATTTAAAAAATATGAGGAATAAACAATTTTCGTGACTTCAAATGCAAAGAATCGGGAGAAATTCCGGATTTGTCATCTTCCAAGCCGGTCTGCTCTTTATTTTGAATGCATGCATCTAAAATGTTTTAAACTCATTCATACAATTAAAAATTATGGGTAATAAATTTAAAAGAGTTTAAAACTATTTCAAATGTTTTGCTTTCTCTTATTAAAAATTCTGATATGTTTAGTTCATAAATTGGTGATGGTTCACTTACTAACCATTCGGGTTGGATGGACGTGCCATGTAAGTTGCACTGCTTTTGTCACAAAATCGTCAAAGACATGTTATACATGTCTACGGGGGCCGGGATAGCCTGGTAGAGCGGTGGACTCATGCTCCTTAGGTTATGAGTTCGAAACTCACCGGCCGAGATATTCAAAAAGTGTATGGCGCCTGACCCGCGTTAAATCTGTCGTACTCGCAGTCCTCTGTGCCGTGAGTAATACCACTGGGAGTACTAAGTCAGATGTGATCGCTCTCTGTTCCAGGTCTGAATTACGATCTGAGATGAATGTATATGTATGAATGAAGCCCGCCCCCTGAAATGGGTTTTAACGTGTGTAACTAAACCGTACTCTTGGGCCTAGATGACGCTACACGTAAAACAAGAGACGCATATTTTTGGCTTAAAATCTGCTGGTGTATCAGTGAGGCTTGTCCATGGCAAGTGCCATAAGTAACAATAACAACATGCATGTCGACAGGCAATTATCACAGGAAAAAAATGATGTTCCCGATTCATCCGCTGAGATTGTTTGCCTGAAGACATTTTTACCGATGTACAGTCCTAGGTCGAAAACTAATTTCTTTAGAAGATATAAATCTATGTCGATTTCTGTGAGGTACAGGATGCTTTTGTTTGTGACCTCGCTACGAGATATGATAGATTCTCTTGGCAATCGCGTTTGTGAATCTTTTGCCAGGCAAAACAGTGAAACTGGCAGATTAATAGCATCCCATATAATACTTCAAAACCTTTTTTTTTTATCCTTCTTCCCTAGCATTTATCTACTTTTTTATATTGAAAATTCAGTGATCTGACTAAAATGCAGAAAAATCCTTCTTTTTATTTGTTTCGAATTAACAAATCTGATAAAATTATCTTATATGCGGCTGAACTTCCAGATCCTTTTTTTTTTGTAAGTCCAAAATTTTGTTTGTCCAAAATCCAATATTTGTATCCTTTAACTGTTGTTTACACAGACGTAATTCCAAAAATGTACTTTTAGGTCTGAGGAAAGTATGAGATGTCTCAAAGTTGCTTACTTTGATGATTAATATTTCAGTTTTGCTCTCGAGAAAGAAAACAGCATTAATACCGCTGCAAAGCAAGAGCAGAAGATTGATTTATTCGATGGCTACATATTTGTTCTCGCGATTGGTGATTCTGCGATAAAAGCATCTCGAGGTGCGGGGCGCATTTTTCCACTGCAAGCGATTATTGTTTGTGTCTAGCTCCTGAAATCGGTGGAATGCTTGAAAACCTTGTAATGGCACAGTACTTACTTTCAGTAACTAAACATAATGATGCCACCTAATAAAAGATACGACTGTCTTCTTACAAAGAAAGAAAGAACGGGAAAAATCGTTTCCTGGTAAACAAGACGCAGGAAATCCGTCTTTCTTTGCTTGGAAAACAGAATGATAGAAAGCAATTTTTCTTCAAAACCTCCTCCCTATTATAAACTAAGAAGCAATAATAGTCTCCAGAAAAAGGCAGGAAGTAAAAAAGAAATCAAGATTCGATCAAACCCATTTATATAGAAGATATATTTATGTCCCTTAAAACTCCTTACTGGAAAAATTCCTCACCGCGAACTTAAAAAGAAATTGGGTTCCCCCACCAACCATTCGGAGGGGAAGGCTTTCCAAGAGGTTTGGAAATGCCATCGCTCCGCCACAACTTGTTGCAGCTTCCGCTGACAACATTTCCGTCCCTTGTTTATTGAAAGGACAAAAGAGCCAATGAAGGCAATCGGATTTCGACGGGACGCGGCTGGCTGACGGCGATACGAAAAGATTCGATTTATTATTAGGAGGATCCAAAGAATGCGAGCTGTCCAGAAAAGATCCAGGTGGTAGGTGTGGGAAGATAGTGCAATTCTGAATTAGAGTGCCTATATAGATGCTCTCTTCATTCTATGGTGAATTAGCCCCTTCATTTTGAAAGCGCCGTAACAGCCATCAGATCAACGATATTGAAAGACTGTTGAATTAGCTAGAGTAAGAAGTCCATCCCAATTGCTCATAAAATATATTTTTAAGAGAAAAAGTTTTTTAAATTTAATTTTTTTACTTCCGAGTATGCGAAATGTAGAAATAGCATTGAAATCGTCAACATTTCGAACTCCAGGTTTTGACGAATTTCCACGAGTTTGATCTCTTTGAGTTTTAAACACACTTTTTAAGCATTGTGTCTGTCAGTCTTCCCATTGGTCTGATGAAAGCAAATTTAACTCTAAAAACATTTTGAGCTTGATGGATGAAATTTAGAATAGGGTATTTACATTAATTTACAGATTTTTCATCAAACTTTGGGGAAACGTCTTTCAAAGTTTGTGCCAACCACCAAATGCAACCTAGCACGATGATTACAAATTGAAGAGATATAGAGTCACGTGCTTAACATCTATAGTGAAGGCACTTATGAAAGGTTGAGTTAATCCAAAGAGGGAAATAACATGTGAAGGGAATAACAGGTCGTGTTATTCCCTTCACACATGTTACAGACAACACAGAACAGGCTGGCCTTAGTGGCTAGAGTTTCAGAAATATGTTTATGCGATAACTCAAAACGTTAGAATTTAAATATATCAAATTTATGTTGTGAATGCACAAGCCCTTCTGTGCCAAATTCTTGTTTCAGCCGGTAGGAAAAAATGTTTCTAAACCACAAAAAAGATTTTTGGATACATTAACATCCCACAAGGGATTAGCCGTCAAAAAAAACCCGTCGCCATTTGTGTAAATGGTCACAACAGACTCAAGTATGAAAACAAGGAAGATGAAAACACCACAAAATGCGCCAACTGCCAATTATCGAATATGCAGGAAATTTCGTAAAATTTAATCTAAAGATGAATGAGGGAAATTCAATAGAATGAAAAGAGTTGCTCCATATTTTTAAGATATTAATAACTCTGTCGATCAAGACTTGCCAAGTTTTTAAAATCTTATCAATCAAGCTTGAATCCATAAAGGATAAACAACCAACAAGAAGGCATTAACAGTTTTAGAGATATATATGATATGACTTCTTAGTAAAATTAATTCAGTCTTCGTCAATAATAAAGTTGACTTAAAACACACTGCAAAACTACAAGCAGTTAATTATTCAGCTGAAAAATTCCTCATATTTACGAATTCTCTTAAAAACGGTGCAACTGTTTCAAATCAAACAGAGCTGCATTTTTCTGTTTGGTTACTTGGAAAAATAATGCGATCATCGCTGCAAAGAAATTGAGGATTAGAAATATATTCTGGAATATCTTTCCTATTGATTGATTATCCTACCACATAAAATTCTGTGAAGCGAAATTTGCCGATCAATGAAATACAATGTAATTTAAATACAATATTTTATTATGTAAATTTTACTACTCCTCTTTCTTCTTTCTTTTTCTTTTTTTACATTATTATTATCATGAAGGCACTTTTATTCCTAAATAGTCTTTTTCAATTTTTGAAAATATTGCATACTTTTCAACTTTTTAAATTGTCCTTTCTCTCAATAGTGGCGAAAATTGCGGATTTTAAGACTCGTAGAGTTAAAGCATTCCTTCCATCCAAAGACGGCAAATAATTAAAAACAGCTATTATCTAGTAGGTAACAGAAAGATAGTTTGAGCATTAAATAATTAAAACCCTAATTAAAGTCTGACAATTATCGTTAGACATTCTCCTCACCCTGAATGAATTTTCAAAAAAGACAATTTATTGATTCACCGCAAGATCAACAATGTTCATGTTCTGCAACACGATGTAACTTCTCGGAGCGTTTCACATTTATTTATGTTTAATTGAGTTGAAAGAGCGAGACACTTTCCCGAGCGGAAAAATGACAAGGCTTGTTCATTAGTTCCTCCTCTCCTCTCCTCCCCTTCTGCAATACAAACACAAGGGCAGAAAATAAAACAATAATCACCCAACATAATCTGTTAATAGAGAGAACATAAGAGTGGAAAAAAATAGCACCTACCTAGTTAAACAATTAAGCTAATCATTTTTCAAGCGCGACTCAATAAACAACATTGTGAGGGGTTGACAGTCTCATTTCCCCCTCCTCGAAGGCAGTGTTGTCACCCGTGACATCTCTAACACCCTGGAGCGGAAAAAAAACCAACTCACCTCCACTCTTCTCTAAGAAAGCGTTCACATAAGAAAAGAGGAGTTAATTTCAAACTCATCTTTTTCGCTTTCTTCATTCCCTTTAATCATCTCTGCATCTTGCCTGGGTCCTTTTTTTTTCTCCCTTCTCTCATCCATTCTTTCTTTCTCGTCTTCCCTCCCTCCTCCCCTCAGCTCTTCCAGCAGCGGGGCGTTCTTTTTGTCGCCTGTCTTCGCTCTTGTCACGGACCGGCGTGTCATTTTCCACTTCATTTCGCAGACGACAATTTGTTTTTTGTTTCTTTTCCCCCTTCCCCTTTTCCTTACCACCCTCCGTCCAAATGTGTCACACCAGGTGCGCTTTCCTTGGACTGCTTTGCTGATTGGCTGTTTTGTGGTCGAAAAAGCGCCGTGTCACGTATCCCGTTCCTTTTAATGTTGCCACAGGAAGACTGAAGTTTTAATATTTTTTGCAACTTTTATTGAAGGTTGCCACTTGAGTAAGAGAAACTGTTGCAGGTCTTCCGATTTCTTGAAAAGATATTTAAGCAGTGTATTTGATTTTCAGCATTTGTCTTAGAAGAAACAAACGGAAAAGAAATCGTAGATTATTTCTGCATTGATGGGATGAGTGGATGGCGTTTTAAAAAATCATTTGTATGAATATTAAAAAAAAATTGTTTTTACTTTCTTAAATATGGAATATGCATTGAAAGTGTTATATGCATTAAAAGTACTTTTGAATTTTTTTTTCCCGTTTTTTTCTTCCGTGAGCAAAGCATTTTTATACCTCAATCTGTGACAAATTTTCAAGCCGTGCTATTTTAAAGCATGCATATTGGTTCTATTCATTGGGGTCCAGAATGACTCTATTGGAATCGAATCATACGACATTTTAACTTAATTATCCGCATCGACCAACATAAAACCTCAGACTGACTTGGGCGATTCTAAACCGGAGAAAAATCAATAGATATTTACACCCGATTTCAATCGCAAGAACAATTACTAAGAGCTGTGCAGGAGCGGGCGTGCACTCCGCACATCAGAATGCCTCGCCAAGAGATACCGAATTTGGAGCAGAGATATTTTGGAAGCGGGTAACGGGCCTCTTGGAGCGATGTTTTTGAAATTTCATCAAAAATTCTAATTATTTTTAAAAATAAACCAGAATTTGATGTTTTTCATGATAATTTCCGTAAGTATTGCCTCTTAAATATAATTTTCCCACCGATTTAAAGTATTGAAAAAAATTCAGTCACGCCAATTTACTTGTTGAAAATTTTTCAATCTAGATGTAACCAATTCTTTAAACATAATTTAATTATATTTTGCAATGATATTTTCGCTAGTATGAATGAAACTGAAATTATTTCATGGTTTGATCAAATGAATTTCTTCCATCTTTGAAAGTTAAAGAAGGATTCTAATTTTCAGATTTACATTTAAGAGAAGTTGTATCGTTTATAGAGGTCCATTTAGAACTTCGAAGGCCTCTTCCAAATTCAGTCGCCCCACGTCCATTGTCCACCCTGTTAAGGCACAGACATATTTCCTTTTATAATTGAATTGAGACTAGAGATTTAAAGCGTTTCCACTCAAGTCGAGTTATATTCCTTTCTTGATATACGTTCCCAATCTTTAAAGCGACTTTCAAATTTAGTTTCTCCAAGTCCAAAGGTCCCTGGGAAGATAAACACAATTTTTATTTTATTATTGGAAACGGATACCTAAAGTATCACACGTCCATTTCAGGAGATGGCGTCTATACGCGAGTTGCCGTGTAGCTTATACATTTAGGCTAAAATAGTTTTGTTTAATCATTTAACTGGCAGAGGTGGAATAAGGGTAAAAAATAATTTTGGGTGCACTTACTTAGCAAGAATAATATATGTACAATATTTTCGTGTTCGTAGAAATTTAGTTATTAATTATAAATAAATGTGATTTTAATTCTTACTCTGGAATTTGCGTCGGAAGGCATGCTTGCAGGGCTCGTGGAAAGAAATTGGAGTTAAAGACCTTTGATTGAGAGCCAGTCAAAAGCATATCCCTTCTGAGCAGCCGTGCGAAAGAAAGGGCCAATATTTGAATAAATTGGAACAAAAAATATTTGAGCATGAAATTATTTTAAATATCAATATTTTAACGAATAGTATTAGGATATTGCACAAACGTTCAGCCTTTTTAAGAGATTACTTATACACATTGTTAGGAAACAGTAATGATGATAGTAAAAAAAAGTAATGACCTATTCTGAGCACAAAAATGTTGAAAATATCCTTGATCAAAAATATAGATATTTTTAACCAAATGTAGAAACTTGCTGAACATTTATATTCTGATTTAATTCTGATTCATTCATAGCATATTTAAAATTTTTCTAATAACAAATGATGCAGTTTCTTTCCCATGATATTTGTTGCAATTTTTTACCACCGCAGCGGAGAAAATATATCATTAAATGCAATTTGTATGATAGCCTGTGATGATTTTTTGGTAATTTATTATTATAAATATTAAAATCTACTTTTAATCAAAAAGAAAAACGTTGTGAATCGTCGTGGAAAACAAAATGCAAAATTTCAGAGGATTTTCATGTAGAAAGTGAGTTAAAAAGCAAATATAAAATTATATGTTTGGACACTCGAAATCAGATTGAAAATAGTATTAAATAATAATAAAAAATCATGTTAAAATAATACGCCCACAAAATCTTCTTCAAAACACTTTATAAACAATACGCTGCTATATGAAAAATTAATTCAAAGCAGAACTCACTTTTTGTGAAGAAAACAACGGCAAAGATTTCAAATTTCTAAATATCGTTTTTGGAAAGACTATCAAAGCCAATATAATAAATATTTTATCAAAAACATATTCAATTATAACCTTGTTTAAGATATTTTTAATAGTTAAAACAGTAAACATGAATTGCCAGAATCGAATCACTGGTTTTGTGCGCCAAAATGAATTTTGAAGGAAAAAAAATTATATTCTTGGCTATTGGAAAAAAGACATGCAGGGCCATGGTGGCCTGGTATTAAATTTTTGCCTTCTCAGCCGGAGGGCTTCAGGTTCGAGACCCAAATCCACCAAAGAACCGTCACGGTCGTTTGAAGGGCGCTAAATCCGTTATGGGCCTAACATCCTACAACTAATGAGGTTTGGAAGTTTTGAGAGGGGGGTGAACTCAGATGCCGTCCTCATTCCACTGACTAAGGTTCAAAATTACAATTTCCGTCCCAAAATTGACCTAATGCTGCTTTAAAGTGGGATGTTAATATAAGTAAATTGAATTAAACAAAACTAAATCATACGTACGTAAACCGACATCCAACTTCTTAATTGAACATCCTACAACATATTTCGCGATCGAAATTCCAAGCGGATAATTTATTTTTTAGCGAATACCTTGTTTATCCGACTCGGAATGGGCTGAATCGTTCGTCTTCGAAACATGCGCTTCTGCCTGTTCATTGCAGTTGTCACCACCAGAGAAAAAAAAATGACCAAAGACCTTTCAAGACCAGCAGAATCTTAAGGCAAGGGGAATTTTGCATGTAAAGATTCACCTTGCATGTCTAAATACAGGGTGGTCATAAAATAACTTTCCCTGTTTGGCGGCATCTGCAGCTAAAACGAATGAACGAAATGAAAAACATTTCATATACAGATTGTTTAAAGCATGGCAAGAAGACTTTCGCCGAAAAAATAAATTCGTAACTAAAGTTATCAATGGGATAAATATGGGCATTGCTGTACAGTACAAATGAGGAAATTTGCATATCGAAATGGAATTTAGGAAATTCTTAGTGTGTGCGTCACAGGAGCGTCACGCATTCCTTGAAAAATGAAATTTAAAAATGACCTGTTAGTATAGTTAAAAATGATCTGTTTGTATAATGACCTGTTGAAATAGTTCGTCCATGCCTATTGTTGTGTTCTTGACTGTTGTTCGTTACTGATTGTTGATGTGTGTTTAATAGGGGCCCAACCTCACCATCGGCATGCTTTACTGGTAGAACTGTTCCCCACCAGACAGTTTCATGCCGAGGATGCTCTCAGACAAACCGGCCCGTCTCGAAACAGAACATAGAATGGACTCTTACGAAATTCCAAACAGGACAGTCTGCACTCGGCAGTCGGGAGCGTGCGCAATACTCTGCGCACAGTGAAGATCAGAATAGAGAAAATCTCGCAGGGCGTTGACCTAATGTTGGTGAACAAAGGATTATTCTATATGAATTTCATGGACTCATTCATAATGTTACTCCTTCAGAGCCATTATTTCACCTACAGACAACTTTGAGTACTAGATTTTTTCAGAGGAATTTATTTCTCCGTGCTTTCCAAAGACAGTATATGAAATATTGTTTCATTTCTTTCATTCGTTTTAGCTTCATTTGCAGCCAAACAGGGAAAGTTATTTTATGGCCACCCTGTATTTCGAGGGAGACTGCGACGATCTAAAAGTTTGTTTTGAAATGGATGTAAATTCAAATTGGGGTCATTGTGCAAATATTTCACGTCAGTAATTTATTAACATAGGAATCCACATTTAAATTGAAATAAGCCTTCCATTTTGTTCTGCCAATTTATTAACTTTTTAGACTGCTAAATAATTAATATGGAATACTTTCGGAATGGATGGAAAATGTTTGCCTTAGTATTTGATAAGAACAAAAAATGAAAAACTTGAATTTAGTTGAATTAATCAAAATAAATTATCAGTTGCAATGCATTAAAAATTGCTTATGCCAAGAAACGAAAGCAGAGCTGAAAATTTTGATTTGAGATCGATTCCCCAAAGTGTTTTCTTAATCTTATTTTTTTAAGCCCACGAGTGACAGTTTTAATACATGAATATGAATTGCAATATAAAATTAAAAAGCGTTAAAAATTGCATATAATATAATTTTTTTTAAATATAATTGAAAAAGGAAATGGATATTACTAGGAAGATAATTTTTTAAGTTTGAAGATAATGTAAAAACCATTTTTGAGACATAATAGGGGTTCATCAGCTTCAAAAAGTAAGACGTAGTAAGATTACCCATCAAGCGATGGCTAATTTTATTTTCGTGATCGACTAATCTTTGTTTCATGCTTAATTTTATTATTAATTGTTTCACACTTATTTCCTCTGAGTGAATAAAGTTTCCAGTAAGCTCTATTCAAATGATTTCTAATAATATTTGCAACAATTAATGACGCATTAAACTAATTATAGTTGCAGGAAGCATTCAATGAAGCTGTTGGAATTTTAGGTTAGTTTAGGTGTACTAACGTCTCGTTTTAAAGCAACATTAGGGGGAGTTTGGGATGGATCTCATAATTTTTGAACAGCGTTCAGATGACGAGGATGACACTTCAGCTGGCACCTTCCTCTCCAAACTTGCACATCCCATCAACGTGTTGGATTTCTTAAAGCGTTCTTATTAATACAAAAAGAAACTTGGTTTTAAATTATTGAAATCTTGTCGTTTCAAATAATTAGTGTCATTTGTTTTGGGATTAGGAAGAAACAAAAATAATATTTAAATTGCTTTCTATTTTACTGTGTTTTTTTATAATTTGTGATATCGTACAGTAAATTATTTCTCTGAAGCTTTGACATGGAGATTTATTTAACTGTTGTCCACCTACACTCAAATGAGCGGTTCATGTTCCACGGAAGTTGGCGTTTTATATATAAAGATGCATTTTCGAAAAGGGACATCCTTCAAAATGCGCTAATTTGTCACTTTAGAGGTTCTTAGGAGAAAAGAAAGATTGTCGCCGCTTAGGAACAGAGGAGACCACTTGACGGCGGAACTCAGTGATGAAGCGTCTGATTTCTCGGGAACTCGCTTCTTTTTCAACAGAGAAGTATCTCAGTCTTTCGAAATGGAAACAATTCTTGGCGAAATCGATGTGCTTTTGGACTGAACGGACCCAGAGTCTGCGATTCTCCTCCAGTATCTTCTTCAGTCCGAGTTATAAAAATCGATGGAGCGCTTTGCTTGCTCCCTCCGGGAAACGTGGTCTTGAAGTGGACTTGGATCGTCCACAGATGTTCATTCAGGTGTTTTCTTCTAAGTATTTTGTTGAAAGAGAGAACTTTGACCGCTAACGCATATTTATTTATTACTATTCAAGGGGCGCGTTGGCCGGGTTGTTGGTTTCGGCATAGGAATCGGAGGGTTTCAGGTTCCAGACCTGATTCCACCCGAAGAACTGACGTATAAGTGGGTCTGGTGCATGTTAAATAAATCGGAGCTAAACTTCCTCCCGCTGAAGTGGTGTGGAAGTTTGGTCAAGTTAGTGACAGTTCAGGTGTCGTCCTCGTCATCTGAGCGTGTTTCAAAAGTACGAAGTCCGTTCCAAACTCTCCTTAGTGTTACTTTAAAACGAGATGTCCATATAACTAAATCAATTATGAGGATTCAATATTCTTACCGATTCTTTCTTTAATGACGTCTAATTTTTTGTTATATCTGTCTTATTGTGTTATAGTTCATTTGTTTTTGAAAACTGAAGGAGAGTTCCAAAAGACCTCAGAGTTAAGCACGATTTCTGAGAAACCATTCTGACTAATTAAAATGTTGTTTACTGCAGAAAAGACCCGCTCTTTTTCCTTATTCGACAGCGCCTTAATGGAGAAGAATAAAGGTTCCTTAATGGAGAACGGCGTACTGAACAATTATATGAAGGCTCATCATTCTCTGAATAGTCTACGAAAAGTATCGCCTTATTAATTAAAATAACATCTAGTATAGGGCGGCCATAAAATAATTTTCTCAGTTTTGGAGACTTTTACAGCTAAAAGGTATGAACGAAACTAAACAGCTTTTCATATACAGACCATGGAAGGCATGAGAAGATGAATTCTGCTAAAAAATAGTACTAAAAGTCTCCGATAGGAGAAATATTGGTGTTAATGTCTCCTAGTAAGGAAGAAATTTGCATATGGAATGGATAATATAAAATTCCCAATGCACACGTGACAACATCGCCATCCATTCCTTGTAAAAAGGGAACAATAAACGACCTGTTAATAGTTCATCCTTCGTTATTGATAGTTGATGTGTTCTTAATAGGGGCCCTACCTTACCAAAACTTACTTTACTGGCGAAACTGTTGTACACTAGACATAATAATGCCCTGGCAAGCAAACTTAAGCTTAATCGAAACTGCATGCCTTGAAACAGAGGATAAGATGGGCTGTTATGAAAATCGAAGCCGGCGGTTTACACTCAGCAGTGTCATTGCATATACCTTATGGAATCCGCATGCAATATGTTGCTCATAAGGAAGGACAGAATATGGAAACTTTTGCAAGATGCCCAGGGAACCTTAATATTGATGAATAAAATATATTCTGTGAATGTCATGAATTCGATAATAATTGTACTCCAATATCGTCCTGTTGGCAAACTTTGGTACTAATTTTTTTCAGCGGAATTCATTTTTCGATACTTTTTAATCCTTATAAGAAATGTAGCTTAATTTCGTTCATTTCGCTGCAGATGCCCCCAAACATGGGAAGATATTTTATGGCCACTCAATTCTTTAATTTATAAACTATAAAATAAAAAAAAATCTTACGTTCACTGTTGAAAAAGTTTAAACTGAAGATTCGAACTTCTAGTATATAATATTGTCTCACGAAAATGTTGAAAGGCTTGCTTTGCCAGTTTTCATGGTTTTTTAAAATTAATTTTCGTTATGGCAACGATAATATGAAAACAAAAAAATAGATATTTTATCATCACAACGTGTGCGTGTTTTGCGCAGTAATTAAAACAGTGGCACGTATTCTTGCAAGATGTTCACAAAGCATTTTGAACATCTTAGAGAAAAAAAATTCTCGTCGGACACAATTGAGATATTTACAACCTGTTAGGTTGAGAAGCGACTTTCTTTCTCCATAGGTAGATATGTTCTGTTGCCACTCGTCTGAAAATTAACGATTTTTTAAATTTGACCCGAATCGGTCATATGACGAGAACAACACCTGACAAGGCACGCTTTCTCCTTCCATCCACACCGTATCGAGGAGCGGACGTTTGGCCCCGGCGGATTCCACGTGCTCCAGATCCGCTTACACGGCAGTTCTTAGGCGAAATTGGGTCTTGAACCTCCAACCCTCCCGCTGCGGAGCCGAGACCTCACCGCCGGGCACCCGCAGCTCCCTCTCGTCCCAGCGAGCGTCCTGCGGGGCGTCGGCGCGCGACAGTCACGAATCATGTAAACTTTGCCTCGAAATAAGCATTTTTATTGGAACTGTCGCGTGATCCTTGAAGAGTTTTTGGGGGTTTAAATCCCTAACATTCTCTTAATAATATCAGAAAACTGAATAATGTCTCAGATGCCTTTCCCCCACCGAATAACTAGGCACAAAATAAAAACTAGGCACAGAACTATATTTGTAATCACAAAACTACACTTCAAATTTGATATATTTAAGTTATTCAGTCCTTTACTTTGCATATTTGTGGATTTGTGACCGGCAAATGACCAAACCGTCATTAGATTCGACACGAAATTTGATAAATTCCCACACCATATAAATGGTTAAATCCGCGTACCGTATTTCACCCATCTAGCTTTGGTCATGTTGTCGTTCTCTTGCAAACTTATATTCGAACAGACGGGCAGACTCTTTTTCTATAAATTGATTTTGCTGCAAATGGGATAGCAATCTATAAATTTGATGTTAAAACACATTCCTAATATCTTGCGTTTCCCTCAAAACATTTTTAATTTATATTTGTAGTTGAAAGAAAAATAGAATGCCAAAAATCTGCATTCAAAATATGGGCGTCAAAAACTTGGTGATTTGTCAAAACTACTGACTCTATAATCTGTGTACGAGGAAATAAAAAATTGCTCCTTTATTTTAAATAATATTTCTGAAAATGCATGAAACATAATATGGAAAAGTAAAAATTTGATTTGAGATTTTAATTTCAATAATTTAATGAATTTAATTCGGTTTTGATAGTAAGTATTAGAAACCACCATTTGGTAGTAAATATTAGAAATAATGATTTAAAAATTAAATAATGTATTTTAAAACTATTTAAAGACCGGAAGCCTCTATCCCATACACAAGCGTGGGACGGAGTGCAGCAAAAAGGAATCCTCCTTCAGACAAAGTTTTGCTTCGCGAAGTCTAACTTTGTAATAAATAAATAATAAAATAAAATAAAGCTTTCGTTTTGACATCGTCATTTTTGCTACATTTTTAAATTAAGTAATAAAATTCATTCATTCCTACGTTCATTCGTAGTATGAACCTATTCTTCGTCAAGCAAATAGAATTTTCTTGCTAGAATAAACCGAAACCAAGGCTATCCGTTTAAAACGGGAAATGGGAGAAACATATCCTAAAATTTCGTGAAGCACAACAGAACTGGCGGTAAAACTCGAAACGACTGCGATGACACAGTAATAAAGAATCGAGTTGAGTTTGCTGTTTTGTGGCACAAAAGCCATTATTGGCTAAGCTGCCCACATTCTTGAGTTTAAAATATTTGTATCAATTTATAATAAAATCTAAATACGGGATGTTTGCAAAACCCAAATGTCTAAAAGCGTAAATCTGTGAATCATAAGAAAGCGTAACAATGATGCAAGGTATGGCACTGTGCTAGGAAGTGCGGTTAGTGTTTATACTCAACTATGCAAACCAACTTAAAAAAAAAAACTAAAAAGGCCAACCCGCGGTATCTAGGAAAGTATTTCGCCCGATTCAGAGCAGGATTTTTGAAGACATGCAAGACTCTGGATAGAAAATCATGGGCACTCCAAAGAATCAGTAAAACAGACATAGCACTGTTTCAAATTGAGCAAATTGATATTAGGTTCCCCGTTAACAAATGTCGGTGCTCGAATCGGGTATGTCCAATCCTCAGCCTAGTTAAAATTGTCTTCAACTTTCTGCTGTGTAAAGTGAGCCAGAAATAATTTTCAATTTAGAATAT
>JAOUZG010025848.1:1765224-1803913 GCA_026289955.1 Argiope argentata
ATATATATATATATATATATTGTTAACCAGAAAGAGGAATCTGTTTTGGCAAGAAAGTGGTAGCCAGTTAGCTACCATATCAGTCTTTTCATTTCCTGAAATTTCCACAAAAATTCGTTAGTACATCCAAATCTAGATTTTTTCTCTCTCTAATAAGTCGGGAAGTTCATTATAAATAGGTAAAGGCTGAAAGAAGCGAGAGCTTTTACAATCTTTGCGCTGTTTGAAATCTTAATAAGCAAAATGTTTCTTTAAATGAACCCTTCTTTCATTAAAAATCTTGTTAATGCATAAAAGAAATGTGTTTTTTCAACGATTTAAGACTTTCTACTTGGCCAGTTGATTGCCAGTGGTTCACACCTACTATCAAATTGTATCGAAAGATCTATATGATAAGATGACGGCTGTGATAAAATATTTAGCATTAATTTCATACAATTAATTTAAAAAATTGCACATAGGTTTAATTCAAAGAAAGCTCTAAATTTTCGATTCACTTTTTAACAATTAACAATCTAATTAAACTGTGGAAAAATCATTTTTTCAATTGAGTACCTAATGCCCAAGAAATGACTAAAGGCTAAATTTTGTTCAGCTATATCTCCTGTAAGACAATTCGAAAAATGTTGCATCCGTTGTGTTGCATGGCCCCATTTGCAGGCAAATACCAACGTAAAAGTATTATCGTGTTCATGCAGCTGTAGTTAGATTTCCAATTTCTTACCAGATGCCAGGCATCTTCGCGAGTCATCCCGAATCGATTTAATGAAGGTTGCCTTGTGAGAGGGCTTTGACAAACATTCCATCGCCATAATGCAGCGTGACGGATACGCCGCCTCACACGCCCGGCTCCTAACTCAAATATTTAGCTTTCTGCTCTTTTATCCGCGCGAAACACTCCTGAAAAAATCTCTCTCTCTCTCTCTACAAAGAAGGGGGGTGGAGATACCTCAATTTAATTTACTAAACAGCGTTCGTTTAGCAAATTTAATTTCCACAGCAATTAAGTGAATGTTTGCTTAAAGGCCGTTATAATTACATTCAACTCCGGAAGTGACAAAGGTTGGCTTCCGTTAATATAACCCCCACTCCTACCAGCAGCATACCTATCTCCCTTCATAGCAAAAATGGACCGGTCGGCAAAAAAGTAAATATTTAATTTTGTGGAGGCGGAAAGTCGCAAGGAAAGGGGGAGATCCTCCAAAAACTCTGCCACTTATTCGCCGCGCCTCGTTATTTTGGCTGCGCCGGAATTAACGTAGTATTTCATCACCGCTGTTCTGGAGGACGGTCGAGCCGTGGCAGGAAATTCTGATAAATCTGGAAGTAAAGTCATTCCAGAAATGCCATTAGATTCAATTCCATTAAGTCATTAAAGGGAAAAGAAGGGGGAAATGGAAATCTTTCGTCACAAAAAATGATTTTTTCCCCTCCCTACCTGCTTTCAAAGCAGAAAATAAGATTATAATTGTAAAATTGTTGTCTTTATAGATGCATCGTATCCATTATTCACATATGCCAAAGGGGAGCCACATTCAGAATAATACATTCTTTTAACACTTATGTTACTGAAAAAAGAAGCCAGATCCAAGGAAATTTGTTTATCGTGAAGTCACGTGACATCGTTGCGTATTTCATTTCATTTTCTTAGTGCCAAATGATGAAATGTCGTTCCGCAGCATTTCTGAAAAATGCCAACCTCGATATGTGGCTACGTAGGCGAGGGCACTTTTCAAAAAATATTAAATACAATTGCAATAATTTGGCCTTCCGTTATAAGTTTCTTTTTGAATTTTTCAATTTTTATCTTTTATTTTTTATGAGCTTTTTTCCAAATTTTAACGAATTTAGTGAAATGGACCCTGCATTAAAAGGGTAAAGTAACCTTACCAATAAAAAAACAATACAATATGGCAATAAAAACTATATTTGAACAAACAATTAGTTTAGCTATATTAACTACCCGTTTTAAAACAACAGTAGAGCTATTTTGGGAACAAACTCGTAATTTTAAATCGGGTTCAAATGACGAGGACGCTCCCCTCTCAAAACTTCTGCACTATACCAAGGGGAGGACGTGATGCCTCGACGGATTCAAACCACTTGCACTAAGGTTCTTCGCCGGAATCCAGTCTCGAATCTGATGTTCTCCGGTTCTGAAGTCGAGACTCTCCCACCAAGTCACCCAGACCCAAGACAGAAAGATAAATTGTTTCTATTTTTCGGCATATTTAACAATATATAATTATAATTTTCGTGACGTTTAACATAACTATTAAAATTTAGTGAAATACAAAACTATTTAAAATTTTACCATCATACTTTGATTAAAATTTTTATTTGAACAGTTAGAATTTGATTAGATTTCAAATTTTTTATGAAAATGAAAGAATATTTTCAAAATAAAACATTTTAATATGAAATAATTTAAGCTTGATGGCCCCAGCCCTCCCCCGGCCGCACCAGCGAGAGGAAGGGGGTTCCGACGGATGTAGCGTGCATCAAAGACGGTTTAAAAGACGGTTCTTCGGGGGAATCGGGTTTCGAACCTGAACCGTCCGAGTCTGAATGATAAGCCTCGCCACCAGGCCGCCTCAGGAAAGTAAAAAAAGCATCGTGATACTCGTTCTGTCAAAAATTTACAAAGCCGAATTCAATCTCTAATTTGCGCACCTATTCTAATTTTGATCTGTTTTGACTTCAGCTGATGCCTCTTTTTTCAAAATTATCATCCCATTTTGTAACCATTTTATGATTGATAAAATGAATGGCGATATCATTTGATATATTTAATGCCGTTTTTCATTTCCAATTTCAATTAACAAAAATGATTATGTTAGTTACAAGTTTGTGGAAAATGTAGATCTATCGAATTTCAGAAAAATTATTCGCTTGCTTTTTTTTATGCTTTGCTTCTTCACCGATGAGCAAAGCAGTTATCGAGTCACAGCTAATTAATTATACAATAATGGATCACTCGAAGTGGATCAAAGAAATTCACAATCAACTCTCGATTTTATCTTGTTTTATAGATTCAGAATTCGAAATTCCTTTTGAAAAAGTAAAGATTTGAAGTAAGAGAAGATAAAAGGAGTACAATTAACGATCCCCTTAAAGCGGTTGGTTCCTGAACAGATTCGATCGGGTTTAAACCATCGAAAGCAGCATTCGGGTGATAGTGAACTCAAGTTCATCGATGGAAAACCAGAGGCGGGTGTCTGAAGAAAACAAAAGTGCATTTTTTTCCCCTAAGAGAAGGAAAAGAAGCTCCCCTTGATTCGGACAACTTGGGTATGATGCATCAGATAAAGATCGGTGGATTTCTGGAGTGACCATGAAAGAGTCGTTCAGACCTAACAGCCTGTTAGGAATTTTTTGGTGACTTATTTTCCGATTTCACATATGAATAATTTCGGGATTGAACTATCATTTGATTTTTATAAATAATATTATCCTAGACCAGAAAAAGTTTTTTTTCTTTTTTTTAAATATACTAGGCTATAAATAAAAGAATCATTTTGTTGCCCTCTTCTCTTACTTCATGTGTTTTGATCAAGACATTATTTTGCTCACTTTTTTTTCTTTTGAAATGTCGCCATTTTTATCAATTTCTTTCCATTTAACGCTCATTATTCCCGTAAAATACGAATTTCCCCTAATTTCCATTCAGAGATTTTTATCGGTATCAAATGTATTAATTGCTTTTGATGAAATTTTAACGTTATTTTTATCGATATTTAGAAAAAATTTTATTTAATGTAAACATTTCTTTAATTTATAATGGTATTTTTTAAATAGAGAATTCGCATTTTAGTGTTCAAATATGTCTTATATATCTTTGTGCTTCTATTTTCGGTATTTTCATCAATCTAAAAATTTTCTTTAGCTATAGAGATTGTTTTATGGTATTTTTCTTGATTTTCATATAAAAAAGCAAAAACATTTTGTGAATACCTGGAACTATTTTAACATTTGTTTTGATAATTATCATATAAAATTTCATATAATACGAAGAATTAGCGAATAAAACATTCTGGTGTCAACACCTTTTTATTTAAAATTCTACATAAGCATTTTTTTTAAATTATATTTTGATAGTTATTTGAAGTTTATACCAAGAATTTCGCTTTGAACTCATTCTTAATATTTTGATCTAACCTTGTTTCGTTTTCTCCGAATAATTTGCTATTTCTGGAATTCATCTGTCAAACACAAGCTCAACGAAAACAAAAACGCATCTCGAACAAATTATTATGCTGATACATCGATTCTTTTGTACGAATGGCCTAAGCGAAAAATGTCTGATGCTAAAACAAAAGACACTTCGCCGATTCCAGGTATCGAGGACGAAATGCAATTGCTTAGTAAGCAAAACAGAAAGCGAGATGAAGAAAAAATGAAAGTGGCACTAAACATGGCCTCTTTTTAATTAAAAAAAATAGATAGAGGAAGAATGCTGGCAGAAGCAGAGAGCTTTTATTATTAATAAAGCTTTTTCCCGTCGGGCTCTGAGCGCGAAGGATTATGTATAGAAAAGGTAAAATCTGTGTTATTTTTATCATTATTCTCTCTTTTTTTTGTTTTTCTTCTGTCTTGTAAGGAAAAGTGGAATTCTTCATTTTTACGCCAGGGGTATTTATTAATTTTTTTTACCTCGATCTCGAAATACGGGGTAGGCAGGAATTTGATTTCAAGAGAAAGGAAAGGGACCAACAAAGTATTTTTTTCAAGGGAAAGGGGGGATTAATTAAATCTCTCTCGAACACAGGAGAAAATTTGCCCTGGAGACCGCTGGGATATTTTATTTGTTAATAGCACAGACTCAGCTTCGCGTGAACCAATACGCAACAGGACTGGAAACAAAAACGGCGACATTTTTCGAAGAATTTCGGCTTTTCGAGGGGCAGGCACGTGAATCCTTCCCCTCGGATTACGATGCTGCTCTCCCAGTTTCAGTACATTGTTCGTTGCTGTTGTTTTTATGTCACGTGTAATGATTTCTCTTCACTGAATATACATTGTGTAGAGAACTCTACATCTAAAACAAAAATTCTCTGCAATCCATTTGTAAGAGATTAAATAAAACAATTGAGCTGTGCGTTTCAAAGGAACGGGAGGGGAGAGACGAACCTTTTTATACATTTTGAACTTACGTATGATTGCAAATTTCATATACTCTATGATACGAATTATTCATAAAATGAGAGCCATTTTTAGCGTACAGTCGTCATTTTATAAACTAGTAGTTCGTTTGAAAAGATCTATGTGATTCACAGAATCTAACATTATTGCACATAAATCAAAATTAAACAGAAAAAATATATTGATATATGATAAATGATTCAATTCAAAATTTAAAAAGGGCACTAAGTGACATACAGCTCAGTCCGTGAAATGCGCATGTAAAAGAACCTTCCTTTTTAACCCTCTCATTCTTTTTTTAATTCAGGGATCTCAGAATACTAGAAAGCCAGAATTTGTTTCAGAGACGGGGAAAATTCTCTGCCTTTTCTGAAACCGCAATGGCAGACTTCAATCTTAAAGTTGAGTTCCGACGATCCATGGCCTTACGGATTTAGGCTTAAATCTACCAATTGACCCATTGTAGGACCACCCCCGCCTGTGAACCGCAAATAGTCAGTAAAATGAAAATGCATCAAAGAACCCCGGTATAATAATGATCCCACTAGACAGAAATCACATTGATTATTATTAATAATTATAACCTGGAGTTCCCCTTGGTACTTCTACGAAAAAAACCACGCTCACTTTCCATTCAGAGTCTCCAATCCTACTCAGGCCTCAATCACTGCGCAATTGTTCTTTCACTTTTCACTTCCCATCCTTTTTAGGCGGCCGGAACAGTCCCATGGTGACACCCGGGAAAACACAAAAAAGGGGAAAGAGGAATAAGTGTACCTGTCTCCAGACGTGCGCAGGACGTTTGAAAGGTAGAGAGGACTTGGCTCAGATGCTGGCTGTTAACAAACGCATGCGCAGACATTTTTTCAGCGTCATCCTGAAACTTCATTGCTTTCCAAGGCCATCTAACGAGCAAAGAACACTCCTCGTATCTTTTAATCAGGAAAGGGAGAGGAAATTTCCCAGTACTATCCAAGCCTTTAGGGAGGTTTGAGAGGATTTCGGTGAACAGATGTTTAGGAACCTTTCAGTATTGGTACAGTTGATGAACTACATTCATCCCTCTGAAAAACCCTCACTGTTGGGAGAAGTGGATTATGGAGATATCGCTATAATTACAGTACGGATTGCTTCTGAGATTTTTGGCATCCCAAAATATGCACTTTGTGGTGTTTGGCTGCCATTGGTGACGTCTGCGGAAACGATTGGCGAGGTTCGCCACCCCTTTTGGGGTTGTTGTTGTTGTTGTAAGGAGAGGGTGAAGAGCTTGTGTAGCGGACGGAGAAGGGTGTTTTTTGCTTTTTCTTAAATTTAGAATAGATATTTAAAGAAAAGTCTGAGTGCTGTATTTTATTTGAGTATGTGCCTTTTCTAAAGAAGTATAGAAAGCTCGAGTCATTACAACATGCTCCTTTTCGAGAACCAGAGATTAGTAAAGTATAGTTGCTAATTTAAAAAGGAAAATGTTTAAGAACGTCAGAAAAGAAGATTTGGTGATTGTATTGAATGAAATTTGAGAAGTAGCGACGATTGACATGAAGTTAATTGAGCTAAAGAATAAACTAATTGAAAGTGAAGAATATAAGAAAGATGAAGAGTTTGTTAGAGATTATTTGTTTTTTACAGTGGAAGATAGAAGGCAAGAAGAGGAAAGGAAAAGACGAGAGGAGGAAAATAGCAGACAAGTGGTAGAAAACCGAAAACAGGCAGAGGAAAACCATAGGAGAAGAATGGAGGAATTAGCATGCGAAGTGGAACTGGCCAAATTGCGGAATAATAAAAATAGAAGTTTGAGCGAAAGTGATCGCAACGGAGATAAATTAAATGTTCCCAGCTTAAGAACACTTGATATTAATGAATTGTTGGTCAATTCAACGGAAGAGAATTTTAACGAAAAGAGTAGTGAAGATAATGCGCCAAATATGAAGCATGAACCACCAAGGGAAGTAACAGCTGGCTTTTCTTTATTACAACCCTTAAGCGCACCGGTGGAAAAGAGCAGTTGGGGTCAGGACAGTGCAAGCGGAGACGAAAACAACAATCTTGATTATGTGATAACACCGGAAGTTGAGATGGAACCCTCTAGTGACGCTTACTGTGAGGTTCCAAATTGTACAACTGGAGTTTCACCGTTTCAACTAATGTATGGAAGACAAGCGAGGGGTCCTTTGGCAGTGCTAAAATCAACTTGGTCGGGAGAAATTTCTTTGCCAACGAATATGAGCCAATCTGCAGTGGAATACCTACAAGAACTGAAAATGAAAATGGAGGAAGCCACTGAACTAGTGAAAATATTTTCCGAGAATAGACAACAATCCTACGCTGATTATTTTAATAGAGAAACTGCCTTGAAGAGCTTTTGATAGGAGATCTCGTCTATTTACTCATTCCGGACTCGAGCAACAAATTGTATGCTCGGTGGACTGGATCTGATGAAATAGTCAGAGTCGTTCCTCCACATTCCTATGTAGTAGTGGAAAAAGGAGAGTCCATGTGAACAAAATTCGAAAATTCCATACGAGAGTCAATGCAGTGGGAGTTATTTTTGAGGACGAGGAAGAATTTGGAGAAATTATAACAGTTCCTAAGAAAGATTATTCTGTGCCTTTGAAGAAAAGTGAAATTAGTGAGATTGATTTGGAGTATTTAAATGGACAACAGAGAAGACAGATAAAAGCTCTAATTAAAAAACAATAAGGATTCTTTACTGGAAAACTCAAAAAAGCAAAAGTTGAAGGACATAAAATTCGCTTGATACCAAATATGGAAAGGAAAAAGCCGTATATTTATCGAATACCAGAAGCTTTGAAGAAAAATGTTGATGAACAGGTGGCCGAATTATTGGAAGCAGGATTAATAGAAGAGAGCGAAGCCGACATAGCACATCCAGCAGTGTGCGTTACTAAGAAGGATGAAAGTTTGAGACTTTGTGTAGATTATCGAACACTGAATGCTGTTACGAAACCAGATGATTTTCCAATGGAAAATGCTATAGACTTAATGTATAGTATAGATAAAGCTAACATCATCACAATCTTGGATCTATTAAAGGGATACTGGGCTATTCCAATGGAAGAACAAAGTAAAGACTTTACAATTTTTAAAACTCATAAAGCTCAATATCTGTTCAATGTTTTACCGTTTGGACTTAAAAATTCTGCGTTCACATTTCAAAGAGTCATAAATAATATGTTAAAAGATTGTAGTGAATTCTCAAGAGCATATATGGATGATATTGCAATATTTTCTCCTGATTTTGAAACTCATCTACAACATCTGGATTGTATATTTACGAAATTAGATAAACTTTGTTTCACTGTAAACTCGAAGAAATGTTCATTTGCGAGAGCTCAAATCAGATATCTTGGACACATAATAGGTTCTGGAAAGCATCAACCGGATCCAGAAAAGACAAGAGCGATACAAGGGTTGGAAGTACCAAGAACAAAAACTCAGCTTAAAAGTGCACTTGGATTGATGAACTATTACAGAGATTACATTCCAAATTATGCCGAAACTGTGCTTCCCCTTACAGAGTTGACGAAGAAACGAGCACCGGAAATCCTTGACTGGAAAGAAGTGCATCAGGAATCCTTTCAAGAGCTGAAAGATAAATTGTGAAAAACTACAGAACTTCGTACGCCATCATTGGAACAACCTTTCCTCATTCACACGGATGCATCTTAAATAGGTATTGGAGCATGCTTATCACAGAGTTACAACGGAAAGCAGTATCCTATCTGCTATGCGAGCCAGAAATTGACTCAAGCCCAAACTCAATGGCCAATGATAGAGAGGGAGGCTTACGCAATAATATGGGCATTGAAGAAATTCGAAGCATGGATTTTTGGAGCGTCTATTAGGATCATCAGTGATCACAATCCTTTAACTTAACATCGTTAAGAATGCTCCGCAGTCATCTAATTTACAAAGATGGACTCTAGCTCTACAGAGATATCATCTAGATATAGAACATTGCCCAGGAAGCAGACTGGTGAATGCAGATGCGTTATATAGATTGCCCATCTGAAGGATGTAAATAGAACTTTCATTTATAATTTTAATATATGTATAAATATTTTACTGTGCTTCTATTTGGTAACATTGTATGCTTAATTTCTTTGAAAATTTGATTGTGGATTTAAATGTAGTATATTTGTATATTGTAACGTTTCGGCAGATCGTCACAATGGTAGACAAAATGTTTTAATTTCAGATAACAATTAAGACTAATCATTATCTTGGGGGAAAGATGTGATGTTTGGCTACCATTGGCGACGTCTGCGGAAACGATTGGCGAGGTTCGCCACCCCTTTTGGGGTTGTTTTTGTAAGGAGAGGGTGAGAAGAACTTGTGTAGCGGACGGATAAGGGTGTTTTCTGCTTTTGCTTAGATTTAGAATAGATATTTAACGAAAAGTCTGAGTGCTGTATTTTATTTGAGTATGTGCCTTTTCTAAAGAAGTATAGAAAGCTCGAGTCATTACACACTTCATTAGCAATGTGTGACGAGGATCCACGTCAGTAAAAGTAATAACCGGTTCACTGATGGGTCTGACACTATCAGGCTTAATATCTTCATGCCATTGTAAAATGTGACTTTAGCTGCTTATGAGCATTTCAAAATGATTTCGAAGCCTTAGTAAAGTAAGTGAACCTGCAAGCTATTTTAATTTATTTTGTGTATATTTTGCGTATGAGTACACGTAATTAATTCATAATAAAAGAATAACTAAAGAATGATCGTTACTTAATGGCTTGCTGCGAAATATCTGCATTTGATGAATGACAATTTAATAACATTTTTATTATTAATGTCATTCATCAGACCAACGCAAAATTTTGAATTTACAAAACTCTTCAAACATTCTTACATTACAATGAAAGCAAAAGCTAATAAATTAGCGATGAAAAGAAAAAATTAGTGGAAAACAATTACCGATTTTTGTTGTTGAAATGTTTTAAATTAAAGAAAATTTTAACGCTTATTTCGTTTACTAACATAGAGTTAATTGTTGGACACCCCATGACGAATTTGTTTAACTTGTTAGAATAAGGAATTCAACTGATGCCACTTTGTGGAGGAAACGGGGCATGATATCTGAGCACACCACACGAAAAAAGGTAAATAAATGCTACATGTAATGTTTTCGTTGTTGCGTTTGGCAATGTCACATATTTATGACAAACACAGAGATTTAAAGTCGAGTTTTAGCGTTTCTAGGCTCAGTAGCGCAGTATAAAACCAGCATAAAGTATATCTTGGCTCACGGGACGGGCATCATTCATAAATTTCATTAAACAAGCCCCAGATCTTCATTTAGACCTGAATTAGTGAACAATCTAATCAGATCCAGTACCCCCTTGTGGTATCGTCCCGATTCGGAGGATTTATGCATGCATCAGCCAACATGTACACGAAGATTCGTCTGCTGGTGGGGAACGAACCCGTCACCCAAGGGATGCAAATCCAGCTCCCACAAATCAGGCTATCCCGGCCTGCTGGGCGAGTTTGATATTATCATTTGTCTTGTGAAGCTAGATCAATGAAAACACTGGAACATACATTGTCGACATTTCTTCAATGCGCATGCGATGAAACTCTTCGCTTAAGATGGCCTGATTTAAATCAATTAAGAAATGTGTTTCGTTTCAATTTTTCTCTAAGTTTCCCTACAGTTTTGTGTGGTTTATAATTATTATTGTCTATCTGTTGTAGATTCAATGTATTTTCGAAACTGAATGGAAATATGTTAAACTGCGGAGTAAAGTATTTCTAATGTGGGCAAAGAGAATTCAGAAGAGAGTTAAGTTTGAAAGTCATGGAAGTGTCTTTACAATCCTTTAAATTAAACCGATACGCTAAATTCATACTCATACGACAGGTTTCTTTATTTTAATTCTAATTAATTCGATTCGCTAAACTCATTGCCACATAACAAATGTCAAATGTGGGTTCATCTGAACTGGGACTGTGTACTTTTCTATCGGGGTGGCTTAACTCTTTGGGTCTCACCGCAACATATTCGTTCCGCTGACATTTTTAAATCATCCAACGGGATAAGTAACTAGGGAATTTAATCAAGTGCATGTCCCAATGTTTTCCTGTCATTACATTCATATACTAGTGTAATTGTTAACTACATCTAAATAAGAAAGTAGTAATGAGGAAACCGTACGAAAACTGCATGTGCCTAGAGTAGAGTCGCATTCTTAAAAAACTGTTTTGCAACGTATCCTGGATAGAAATATCATAACTAATGTTGGATACGTAATTGATAAGAGATTTCTTGCAATAATTTTTTTTAATATTACAAAAACTAGATATTCTGTTTTTAGAGAGGTTCACATCAACCACATTGAGATTTATATGTCCCATTGAAAAAGATGCCTGGAATACATATGATCCACCTCACAAATTACATCTATAATTTTTATGTTTTTTTAATACTTATTTATATTTATTTCTTACTTCATGGACCCATTATATTTCATTTGACTCATTAAAGTTCCAAATTATCGACATTTTGGAAAAGAAAAAAAAACTGATATTGAAAAGGATAAGGACAAAATCTTGGTCTGGTGTTGCAGGTTCGAAATTCCATCTAATAAATAGTCCTAAGAGCATTATATTCAATATCGCTTAGTTTCATTTCTTTAATTGTTTAATATTTGATAATAGAAATTCGCAACATAAATCATGAAAATCCTGCATTGTCGCCTCTTCATCCTTTCGTGATTCCTTTGTGCATGACTCTCTTCCCCAAAAGCCGAAAAATCTCACAGTTTGGAGAAGAAAGAAACGAAAAGTAAGAGAGAGAGAGAAATGTATTTCATTCTTCTCCCATCTCTTCTGTCTTTGTCTTCTGATGACTTTTTCGAGGTAATAGAGTTTTTCGGCAGTTCAAATTACAGCGTGGGAAATCGGCCACCATCACTCACTCAACTAGTAAAAAGGAAAAGGGAATGCAGGGGGGGGGGACTCCCGCCATTTCTCCGTTTTCTGTAATTTAAGCCCCGGTGTCTTTTTCCTCGAATGTTATTAATAATGAAAACGGGAGAAGTCGCCCGCATGGGAAGAAGATGATGTCTTCATTCTTTCCGTGAGAGAAAGGGTTCTGCCTCTTTCCCTCTTTTAATACTTAAAGGCTTGAGGAAAAATGCGCGACTCGAAATGGAAATGAGGGGTAGTCGGGGAGGATGGGTAGGTGAGTTGTCGTTCGATGGAATAGCATCTGTTGGGAAAAACGGCCTTTGCATTACCACTAAAAGGAGCGTGGGGGTGTTTCAGAGAGTGTAAGGGTATATTTGTTCCGAAATTGCATTCTTTGGACAGTCGAAGACCCATTTTTTATGTCTTTTAAATTGCCCCATCCCAGCATTTCACAAAGAAGAGTATAGCTAGGTATTTATGGAAATCTACCAGGTTGGATGACAGAGAAATTTTAAACACAGCGAAAGTTTAAAAAGGGAAAAAAGGAAAAATAAAAAAAAATCATAAATACTTTTTTTTGCTGCACAAATTAAATGCTTAGGAATATGATTAAACATCTTGTCAAGAACGATTTTTATTTTACGATATTTATGGCATAAAACTTTGCTGATACGAGAATAATTGCACATATCATGAGCGAAATAAGAAGATAAAGTATTAGTTTAAAGTAACAGATTTATGTTGTGGTTTAGGTTTAAAATGTGTATTCACGACAGTAAACTTTTTTTTCTTTTTGTGATCCTAAAAATACAAAATGAAATAAGGGTGATTATAAA
Source organism: Argiope argentata (assembly GCA_026289955.1). NCBI lineage: Eukaryota > Metazoa > Arthropoda > Arachnida > Araneae > Araneidae > Argiope > Argiope argentata. The sequence continues at coordinate 1,778,136 of JAOUZG010025848.1, forward strand.
AAATTCAAAGTTCAGATGAGAATTTATTCATCTTTGCTCTTCAATGTGGATGCGAGAAAAATACTTTTTAAAAACTTATGATCGCCTGCAAACATGAAAGTTTAAAAACAAAATGAGCAAGATGGATGAAAATTGGTATATCCCCTCTATGCCAAAGAGACAGATTTCAAATCAAAATCTGTCTGAAGTATGCATCTTCAATCTTTATTATGTCAGCGCAGTAAATCGAACGTACAAATAAGTATTGGAATGTCCTTGTGTGTACATAAGTAATATACAGTCTATAACAATATATATATATATATATATATATATATATATATATATATCGATGCACCAAGAAGCAATCATCCGATTACTTCGAAATTTCGTATGCATGAGTGTTTTGACCAGATATGCAAATGATTAAATTTTGGTGTCCAATGAATGAATAGTTTGATCTCCAGCGCATTGGAACTGTATATAAAGCAGATGTATATAAGGAGCAGTTCTTCAAAGGTTAAAACTTTCGGTTTGATTGCGATTCAGATTACCTTTCAACAACTTAAAAAATGCCTCACCGCAGGGGTTCGTGCTCATTACCAGAAACTGTCAAAATTTGACTGAAGTCGTATCATTGGATTGAAAGAGGCCGGTTGGGCAAATCGGAGAATCGCTCGTCATTTGAGTCGAGTCGATTCGAAGTTGCTGGCAAGGATGGGTAGAAAATGTCAGAGTTCAGCGTCAGGATGGTAGCGGTCAACGTAGGGCCACAACAGATCGTAAGGCCTGAGTGATTGTCTGATCAGCGTCTTCTTCATCTCTATCAACCATCAGAAGTTTAACCCAAACAACAGTGTCCACCATGACCATTCGCAGACGGTTGAAACAGCGAAATCTACGCTCGCGTCGACCATTACACCACCTGTCACTACACCTGCACACTGCACACTGCCAAGACTGATTACAGTAGTGCATGGCCCGATCATGTTGGAATAATGCCGACTGCAGACGTAAAGCGACGAATCCCGTTTCCAACTGTGTCATGACGATAATCGAAGACGTGTTTGGAGACACCCAGGCAGAGAAGAGATCCTGCTTCCACTACTGCACGCCACACCGACCCTCTACAAGGCATTATAGTCTGGAGTGCCATTTCCTTTGATAGCTGGACCCGTTTGGTCGTCATTAGAGGTACAATTACTGCACAGCGGTACGTTGATGATATTCTCAAACGTGCTTTGCTACCATTTCTTTTATAGTACCATCGGCTGGTTTTTTAATAAGACAATGTCACACCACACACGGCACGTATTGCTATAAAATCTCTTCAAGCTAGTGAAACAATTGCTTGGCCTGTCAGATCCCCATATCTCTTTCCCACCAAGCATGTCTGGGATATAATAGGAAGGCGATTGCCTCTGCCACGGAATGTCGATGACCTCCTTAGATAGTTGGAGCGAATTTGGCAGGAAATACTGCAGGAGACCATTCGGACGATGTATCGGTCTATGCCACGCCGTGTGGCAGCTTGTATCCTGGCTAGAGGAGGGTCAACACCTTATTTAACTTACTACTGTAACTCTGAAATAATATATTCAATTGTTCTGAGATTTTAATCATTTACTATTCTGTACATTGTCTTCATATCCATTAATTTTCGTCTCAATTGGACAATCCCTTCTTTGTGAGTTGATTCTTCTGTTATATAGTGTATATGAAGGTTAGGGAATGATTGTTTCTTTGATCTGAAATAATACGGTAAAGCTAACCTCAAATATAAAATTTTATTAATTTTATCACTTTAATTTTAGTAAACTACTAGAGTAATTTTCTAAATTTCAACTTTTGGGGGATCATAGTAAAAAAAAAACAATTAGAAAACAAGAAAGATAAAATCACGCTTCAATTCCTTTTTGGTTTGCTCAGAGGGGAAAAGAAATGTTTACAATTTCAGACAATAAAGAAATTTCGAATATTTATATTTCTCAGAATAAATATTTGTAACTATATAATTAAAAAGTTCATTATTAAACCCTTATAATTATACAATCACACCCCTATGTAAGTATTAAAATTCCTGGCTAGATGATTTTTAAAAAATTCAATAAGATTTAAACTCTTGCCCACTAGATTTTTAAAGAGCATTTTTGATTAAATAAGGGCATCACTTTCCGAATCGAACCGGAGAAGTCGTTTCACTCTCGGACAATTCCACTTTCACGAAAAGTTCTGCAGGTAAAAAAGACACTCAGCGAAAGGCCATCTGTTACTAATTTTCATATCACTTAGAAACACAAATTAATTTCTCCGGTAACACTATTTTAAAGAAAGATTAAAATGTTTTATCACATACCAGAAAAACTGTTAAGTGCTAACTGAATCAAAATAAAGGTTTAGAAATTTTACAAAAGAGAATCGTAAATTCTTCAATCATTAAACGAAAAATCGTTTTCGCAAATTAGAATGAGAGAAGAAGTAAATTGAAAAAAAGAGGATTAACTCATCGTTTTTTCCCTTTACAAATGCAAACGCATTCTTCCAGGAAAGAAAAATCAGCAGGAAATAGTTTAAATTCTAGCGACCATGGATCTGAGAAAAAAGTATTATCAAGCTATGTAAACTACCTCGCCAAATTAAAAAAAAAGAAGAAGAAAGGAAAGGAATATATAAATAAAATTCCGAGGCCCAACGATTTTACACGCCATTTACTTTAACTCAGAAAAGAGATTTTAAAAATAAAATGCTGGTAAAAAATGAGCCAATTCTTTTTTTTTTCTTGCTCGACTTGACTTTTTACTTGCAACCGCATTAAGGAAGAAAAATTCGGTGACGAAATTAAAGCATTTCTTAAAATTCGGGAAACTGCGGCTGCTTTTCGCTTGCCTAATCACAAGTCAAAGGGATTAAAATAAAAATTACTAGGCATACAGTTTGCATTTTGGTTTTTGAGAAAGCTCTCAGAAATTCTTTGGAGAATTTTCATTTTACCGCTCGTGTATGTGAAGATGTCAGCATGTTACCCGTAGCAAGGGCTAATATTGGTAGAATCAGTGCCATGGTTAAAAAAAAGAAAAGAAAATGATGAGCCGTTCTGAAGTGAAATTAGAAGGATTTTTTTTCTCTCTTTCCGAGTCTGCATTTTGTTCCGAAATTAGTTATTCAAAATTGACATTCTGTCTCGAACTCCCGAATTTCATCTTATTAGATAGTTACTTTGTGGGAAAGCGCCCCCTTCCCCAAGGAGTAGAATTAGAGTTAATTTTCGTAAATGTAGCGGCGAGACATATATTTTCAGTTCCAAAACTTTATCAAACAAGGCAGGCTATTGTTTGAAAATAAACTGTTTCTTGTATAAGCTTATAAAGAAATGTTTCGAATAAATTATTATGTTCCTCTCTCTCCCCCTGAAGAAAAAATATTCTAAATTTAGAAGAGTTTGAGAAATATTTATATGGAGATATTTATACAATATTTATACAAATTGTCTCGTACAAATATATGTAAAATGATATCCTTTACAGAAATTTAGGAATCAGTCTTGTATTTTTTACTTTTTTTATCGATTTCAAATTATTGTGCGAGAAGGGAAATAGATCTTTAATTATGTAAATGTAGAATTATGTTCTGGAAGTCTCATAAAATAGGACTTTTTTTCTCAAATAAATTTTATTTCAGTAAAATTGACGTTCAAGACTATCCCTTCCTATTCTCCATCACTCGTGAGACTACGAAATAATCGGGGAATGCGTGTTTCGGCTTCTGATCGCAGTAACGAATTGATGTGAAGCGAATACATCTCAAATAATGAGAGAGCGCTACTCATTGCAACCACTCGTTTTTATTGCCCTTCCCGATTGCTCCATAACAACGTTCATTCCATTGACTTTTCTCACCGAAAATATACTCAGTTTCATAACATAACACATAGGAAGGGCTCTTTGCTGTGTAGCTGTATCATTTTATCATATATTTCAGCAGCCGGAAAGACAGACTTCCCCTGAATGGAATTTGCTCCCAATTATTTTGAAAATTTACCAATTTTTCCAAACGATAGAATACTAAACTTCACCTGTTCATCTTAAAGCTTATTTTAGTTATGTTCATCACATACAGACATTATTTTAAAAGACGATAAACCGACTGATGAACATTTTCTAGAAATGAGTTTTCCTTCAGTTCCATAGCGACTTTTCTGGAGAAGAGGGAATATTTGTTGTAATTAATCGAATATCGATCTGAAAAAAAAAAACTCCTCCAACTTTTGTAAAGATACATTTCTACGATAGTGATATATAAGCAATCTGAAGAAATAGGCCTTGTGAATGTACAAAAATAAACCCTACCCAAACACACACCAAAAAGAGGGGCTCAGTTGTGTTGGGTAATTATCAGATTTTGAATATTCTGCTGAATACGCTAAATATATACGCTGAGAATTACAACGAAAGAAAGGCTTACGTAAAGTTTTCATTAGATGCAATTTGGTAAGTTGAATCCAACATTTCCGATGATCTTACACAAAAGAAATGTGTGTAGTACAACTTAATTCGTCATAATGATACACCGTTAAGTTTCCCCCATTTGTTAATATCAGTAGTCACTGACTGAGAGTCTTCTTCTAAGGAAGGACTCTCTCCAAAAAGCCTCACCTTTTTAACTACTGTTTCGCCTGATATGGGTCTTCAAACTCAAGAAGTAATCGATGCATCTCAAGAAGAAAGGAAATTCAAAGAGAAAGAGAGAAAAAAATCAGTCCAAAATAAACAAAAAAGTCCATGAAAATAAATAAACAATACGCAAAGAAAAGGAGACATAAGAAAGAGATAAAAATCAAGCTAGTGTGAATATGGGATCATATTATTTACTAGCCGACCAGAAAAATCACTCTGGCCTCTCTCACAATAAAAAGGAATGCAGATCGATGGAGGAGGGGGGGGGCTTGGAAGGGGATGAAAATGTCCCGAAATGTATAGATATACAGATAGGGAATCTAAAGATCATTTATTCTAGGAGACGTTGGAATACTCTTTTCTCTTCAGTTGAAGTAAAATCCCTCCGTCTTCCCTTGCCGAGGATCGACAAAAGATGCGTGCATCCCTTTTCCAGCAATAAAAATAAATAAAAAAAAAGGACACAAAACTGAGGAGAGTAAAAATAAATATGCGTGAATATGGAATGCACTCTTTCCTTTAGAGGAGAAATGACTATCCTCCTTTGAGTATACCTCCGAATAGAGAGTTGCCGTCTGTTGTTTTTAGGATATTGACACATTTCGATAATTTATATTTAGTTGTTACTTTTCATTAAAAATTTATTTTTGTTGTTTATAAAAATCAAAAAATTCGACTTCGACATTTGGGCGCATTTCTCTGTTTCAGACTTCCGCCGAATCTGAAGAATTTTTCTAATTATGTTTATATGACGATGTGGTATCTATAAGCCACGAGACTGATACCTCGGAAACTTCTCATTCGCCAGTAATCCCAGAGAATGCCGTGCTAGGCCTTGGTGAACAATAGTTTCGAAATATTAATCCCTGTCGTAAATTTAACATTTTTACTAACCTTTATTTATCTCATCTAACTTTACACTTTGATGAGGGTTTTTTTTTTTTTGCGATTAATGCCTGGAAAGTGGTTAATATTATTTGAAAACCGAAATTGTGTTCTAGTCGCATTTTCATCAGCTGATGGGGAAAAAATTACACATGGGTGCACGTGCAGTCATAAAATCCCATACCAAATTTGAAAGATTTAAGTCATTGATATTTTGGGTTGTTGCCTTCACGTGCTTCTGAAAGAACGTATCCACGACACGGTTTTGAATTTGGCATAAAATCCCAGAGGCTTTTCAACACTATAGATGTTAAATATATCTGCCAAATTTCATCTATCCATCCCTCTACGTTTTGTGGTGATCACATTAACAAATATTCGAGCCAACGTTCTGCCACAAGGGTAGGGCGTTTTCCTCCTGATCTGGGTGTTAATGGATCCGAGTCCCGGTTCGGGTATATTTGGTCTTCATTTGCTCTATCTGGGGCATGTGTGAACGTGTCTCCCCATTAAAAAATTGCTGTGCTAGCGAATGTAATGAATGAGTTTCTAAGACGTACTCCTGGTCCTAATTGGCGCTACTTAAAACAAGAGACGCTCCTTTTGGCTTAATATCGCTGAGTGCGCCAGCAAGCTTGACCAGGGCAAGTGTCATTAGAAACAACAACGAATATTCCAACAGTTTGTCAAATAGATTCCTTCAGAACGGATTTTGCTCAAAATGTCTTAATATAATAATTTCGTGTAAAGACAATAGATCAAATTTCAGCCATCTAATTCAAAGGTTAATACTAAATTATGTTGTCTATACTATTTGTCTATTTCTGAGTTAACTTTATTTCAAGCAGACATAAATAAAGTCAAAAATGTGTTTTCGGATTCATGGATGTCTGAAGCGTACTGATTCGTCAGAATTTCGAATAAGAATTTTTTTGACGATTATGATTTTTTTTATGCTTTATATTTGGAAATGTGAAAATGGAAATAGTTCGATGAAGGAAATGAACATTTTGTTTTTAGCATCCAAATTGTAGATTTTTATTACATTTCGATTGATGTAATGCTTCACTGCACGGGAATGATCTCCCCTTGACTTTCACTCATACTTAAAGGATTTAGCACACATTTTTTTCTTCGCCACAAAATAAGAAGAAGAGCTATTTGGATGTGGCACCTTTGGACGATATAACACAAATATGGCACAAATCTTCACTACAATATTATGATCATTAATCACACGAGCTCATCAGTCTGTTTTATCCCTTCCATCGAATTCAACCATTCCCGAAGCTACAGACAGAATAGACTGCCAATTCATCGAACGGTTGTTGCAAAACTTAATATAAAGTTACAATATGGATTATAAATGTGTATGCCAATTTTCATAAATGTGTCTCAATATGCTCTGTGTTTAGGAAAGGTGACGAATACAAATGAAATTTTCTTCAAGAAATATTCTGCACTATTCGTGATTACGTCCCTTGTGTTTCTATTTGCAAAACGTTGAAAATTCTACCCATGAAAAATCAAGAAATAGTTTTCTTGACTAGTCATCCATTTAATTCTCATTGAGCCAATCCTTAGTTGTATACAATTTCCAGTGAGCAATTCCATACCACAGTCATGAAAATTTCTTCAAGACAATAAAAATTATTTTCTTCATAAATACTAATTTCACAAGAAGCTCGCTGGGTTTCTGCATGATAGTTAAAATAAATTTCTTCTGCTTTTTCTCGCTAGCTACTCATCGCTCACACTCCTCGCGAACGTCCAATTTCATCGACTGCTTTCAAGAATAAGGGATGAGCCGTCGTCTGGGGTTAGGAAAGAGAACTAATCTCGAAAAATTAGAGGCAGATAATCTATTGAGAGGTTTCATTCAAAATTTCATAGAAATAAGTTATTGCAAATTTAAAGAATTGTTTCTTATAAAATTTATTATTTTTTATTTCAGGAGCTACATAATATATTTCAAAAGCTACCTACAAAACCATGAGTAAATCATATTATAAGCTCCTAGATTAAAATATTTTAACTCTTCACTTCTTTTTAGCACCAAATAAATGCTTTTTCCATTAAAAAAAACTTTCTTTAAAAGTTTTCATTTAAGTGGTATATTTTGGCATCATTTATCTTTTTTCAATCTTTTTTTATTCAAAAGTATAATTATTATAGAGCATTTATCACACAGTTCCTTTCAAACGTGGTCACATATATAAAACTTTTCTAAGGTAAGGTCCTAATATATTTTTTACGAAATTTCTTCATACATTTTTTTTATTATCCTTTATCCTTTTTTTTCTATAGACAGAATTTTCACTTACTTTCTGAAATATTGAAGTTCTAAAATTTTGTACTATCTCAATGATGATATAGAATTTTAATATTATCAGGGCATCATTTACCAACAAATCCTTTCATTCTATATAAGAAGCGTCCGTTGATACTAAGCTGAAGCCAAAAATTAATTTTTTTTTTCATATTTATAAATATGAATCATAAATTAACTAAAAGTAAAAATGTAGATCACTGTAACAGAAATATTCTTTTTCCCCTAATAAATGTCCTTCTTTTTAGAGGTCACTCTCATAAAAGTGTGCTTTTAAAGTTGTCATTATTCGTGTTACTATACGAACAATATGCCCTTTTACCCTTTGTAAGTAAGCTAACTCTCCTTCATTCCGCTTTTTTAAAAGCCCGGTGAAAAATTCTCGATCGATGGCTGAACAAATTTATGAGCATCCACACTTCGCAACTCCGTTTATTCGCGCGTAAAATAAGCCAGCAGCAGTGCTTTGATTAATAATGGAATCCTCGCTACTAAATTCTTTGGAGATCAGGAATTCTGTGAGGGCTCACGCATGCGCGCAGTGCTGAATTACCTACAGCATTAATTACAAATTCTTCTTTTGCACTACTCAGAATCCGAAAAATGTTGATCTTTTTGCTTTCCGTGTAATGATTGGATGAGAAAAAAAAATAAAAATAAAAAAATTCGCTGGATTTTGGTAATGATTTATTGGTCCGCTCAGATAGCGGGCTCTACTTAAAATTACTTAGCGTGCTTCTTAATTGGCTCGCTATTAAACTCGCCTCCGTAATTAGAGTAACTCAATAAAATCTGTCCAACTCTTCCAAAGGGAATGTTAGTTTATTACTTTATTCCGATGGACTTTTTTTTAAAGGTTGACTCTTTATCTAAAGGATGAAACAGTACTTATCATTGATTAAGGAATCTCGCTCCGTTATTAGGACTTGATTTATAGTTATAATTTAATGTTTAATTCGTGTTTCCAAAAGAGAACAATTAACTTTCTTAGGAAGAGGTGAACTTTTTTTCTTCCATTTCGAATCACACCTGACTTAGTTTTCTACATTTAATGAGGATCTGGTAATTTTGAATTTCAAATGACTATCTAATATAAATTTTCATCTCGTAAAAACTTCAAATTAATTTTTTTTAAAGTTTCGTTTATTTGCAATAAAGGGGTTGGGATACATTTGAAATTCAGATTGGTTTAGACAAAGAAATTCCTTGATCTTATTAAATAAAATTGTTTCCTTTATAAATTTCTGTTAGTAATAATTTTCAAACCAGAACGCGTCATATTGATAAATAAGAAACCATTGCTATAACTTAAAATACTAATTCCTAACATTTGCTCTTGTTATTGGATATTGTCTATGGTTCATTCATTAGTAAAAACGAAACAGTTATCACTGTATGTTATGATATGGAGCTTTCATCCTCAGTAAATTCAAAGGGTTCCCTTGTAGTAGGTGTATGGAATAACACAATCAGCAGGTCTTTGTAACAAATGACTCCTTTATTAAAACGAATAAACGAATACACAGACAACAAATATACAGCCAAAACGTACACACGCAATACACTGCAGCACACCACAACCAACAGCTGCCCGCAAATAGAAAAGAATAGTAATAATAACCACTACACACAAAGCGGCCAGACAGAATGCAGCAGGAGGAAAGAATCTTCGCAGTTTCTCTCGACGGACTTTCCAAACGCCTGCGATTCTCAACTGCTTTGTCGCTTTAGTTTATCCAACTGCCGACTCACTAGCCACTACACACACAACTCGATACTGTTTCTATAATAAACTCCCGAACTCGGCACGCAGCTCAATTCAGCAATCGCTTGAGCTCCACCTTACGCCTGCTCTTCGCCGCACTGAGCCAACTAAATGGCAGTTGACTTCTTATGCGACTTTAAACTACTAGACGTCTCCACACACAACTGTCTTCGGCTTAGACTGTTGAAATTTTAATCTCCGGAACAGGACAGAGAAGGTTCGGGAACAATTAATCATATTTCCGCTTCTATAGTCTCTCTCTTGAAAATTCTTGAAGATTCTAGTATTACATATTTTGTCGGCATATAGGTCCCTGAATCGCCAAATGGTCTCTAAGTTTGTCACCAAGATTTGGATTCCCGTGAATTCCAGGGGTTGACCAAACCGTTCGGGGAAGCAACACTACAAGTTTGCAACATTATTAAGAGAAAAGTCTTTTACCAATAAATTATCTTTGTTGATAAAATAATTATTATAGCCGGTTCTAATGATCTGCTGTAACAAAAAGGCAACTTCTATTCATTAGAATAACTTTAATCATTCAAGTAGAGTTTATTATAGTAGCTTTAAATTTCTTATCATTATATGAATGTCACTGACTGTTTTAAAAATTAATGCTACTCCTTCAGCAAATTAATTCTGCTGAGCATTCTGAAAAAAAAGTTCATTTCAATAATTTTATACGCCAGAATCTCCAATCCTCGTGCAATGAAACGCCACGCCTTATAGTTTATGAATGACTCCTTCTAATTAAAAATCGTTGCTTCTTATTTGAAATTGTTAACGGGAACGAAGCAGAACAGAATCGCCATTCCCAAACCCTGTTTATCTTTCAGAAAGCCAATTAGAATCGTCTCGGAAAATTCTTTCGCAGATTTTTTTTTAAAGTATTGAAAATAAAATTAAAAAGCTCTGCTTGAGGCGAAAGATAAGTCACAATGTATCATCACTAATTAGTTTAATTTTTTAACAGCAATTTGTAGAATAAATCTTGGAGGAATGAATAACTTTTTCTATGGGTCATTTTTATTATTGGCAGTCATTTGTGCAATGAATTCAATTTATCAATTGTTAACATTTTATTCTATGATTATAGGTGCATATGATATTTGCGAACGCGAAACAAAAGTTCGCATTCCGAATGAATTAAAAATTTACTGGCGATTAATTTATTCTAAAATTCATCTGCTTTTTTTCCAATTCTTTTTTCAATAAGAATCGGGACGAAATAACCAATTATTTTTCAAAAGCGGAGCAGATTTTTTTTTTATTATTTGTTACGCTTCCTTTAGATATTTCTGTAGAAGGAAAAAAAAAGCTGAATTCATTTTTCTGACTCAATTGCGCTCAAAAAAAAATGTATAACAATAGGGAAAGAAATACTTGGAGTGAGATTAAACATGCCTCCTGCAATAAAAAAAAGGGAAAACAAAGGTTGAGCGTATTAATAATTTTATGAAACCTCTCATTGAATTTGATCAGTTTTTTTTTTTCATAATAAAAAGCAGCCTTCGAAATTTCCTGTAAGATTAATTTATTGGCAAGAGCTGAGGTCTGATTCTAGCCGTTAAGATCAGCCCAGAAAAATAATTATATTTATTTAAGAACAAAAAATACTAATCTAAATACATTTTAAATTAGAATTGGATAGCTACTCGCCGTTTTGTAATAAATTGTTAATAACTTGGTTCGAGATGGTTTTGGATGAGGCCGAGAAAAAATTAGAAATAAACAAGGAAGCGCAGGTTTGAGGAACTCGCGATTAATTTTCTGGATTTTTCATTAAAAGCGCTGTTTTTCTCCCGATGCCATTATTGTCGTATTGGGTTTCATGTTTTTAATAATTTACGATGCAAGATGATTTAAGATTTTATGAATAAAATATGACGTCTTTCTTCTGGAGGTATAAAAAGATGGTGCGCAAGATGAAAGCTTGTTCAATTATTTTGAATTCTTTCTTAATTATAAACCTTTGACATTAAAAAAGCAATTTCGATCAAATTTTAAAAAATACATGCATATGAAAGAAATATATATTGCTTAAATTACTTGTTGAGTTTACTTTTGTTTATATTATGTTATTCCCACATTCGAAATGCAGTTTCTTGAAATGCATTTAAGGTAAATAAATGGAATTAAGAACAAAAGCACGATTTTTTCCCCATCTTCTTTCGAACAAAATAATTTTAAATTTCTTATTTTTGCTTTAAATGTTTTTTATACAAATAACGCAAGAAATTTAATGCTCGTAAAACATAATAATTTTTGAAGATTTTAATTATTTTTTTAAACTATCTTTTTGAATAATGAGAAGTAAAAATAAAAATATGTTACACTTACATGAAAGTAATTGAGCCATATTATGTAAAAAAAAAACACTTTACAATTAAAATGTCATGAAAACGTTTTTAGATTTAATGAGGAAGTTAAAAGCAATATTTATGTTGAGAATTTAAAATAGAATGAAATTTTTAAAAATTATTATTGCACAAAAAATAGTTGCTATTAAATTTTGGATTTTCACTAAAATGCTAGAATAAGTAAATTTGTGGAATTCAAAACTTTGTGAATTCAAAAATGGTAAGAAAATCTCTCAGAAATTTATTTTCGAGTAATTTTTATATAATTTTTATCTTAATTTTACAGTAAACTGAGATGGATAGTAGTGAAAAGATCATCGCGGTCGCATCACCGATAATTTCAACGAATATTGTAAGTTTTCCTTTTTCCCATCTACACTCGATTAGTGTGCTCACGATGACGGGGCGAGGAAAGGAAGAGGAATCTGACCCCCCCACCCCCACCCAGCCCTCAAATTTTTTTCCGAAAATCGATATGTGAATAATTATGATTACAGTGTATGATTTTTTTCTAGTCAATGTAAATTAAATCATTTTTTGAATTAGGACTGGCTTAAACAATTGGAACATTACAATTGGAACAAACATTAGGACAACTATTTTGACTAATGAAACTCATCCTAACGCATGCGCAAAGGCGTGGAATTTTTTAGAATCCGCTGGCAAATAATAATGAAATTTGACTGAACTAATTTGGTTATGAACTCATGAGCTTAAATCATTTAAATCTGTTCGACCGACTTGGTGAACGGATTGAACTAATTAACTGAGATAATTCAGCAGATAACATTTTTAACAAATTACCTTATTTCCAAACAAATGAACAGCAGGTGTTTGAAGCAATAGTATGAGTTATCTATTGATCCGTTAAATCACACATTTCAAATGGGTCAAAAATATTTATCTTAATTTCTCGTCCGAGTATATTTAATGAGATGTTTTTTGGGGTTGATACTGTAATCTGGCCATAAATTGCCTTAACTGCCTGTAGCTGTTACAGGTTATTTAAACATTTAAATTGAAACTAATAATAAAATGTAATGATTACAAATTATTTTTTAAATTAAATGATAAAATTCAATTAATTCTTTAAAATGAAAGGATATCGAGGAAAATATTAATTTCAGTCAATCTTCAACGACATGTGGAGGGGAAAAATATGAATCTCTTTCTCTCAGTGCATGTGCCCGAATAAATTAAAACTTATTTCCTAAATATGAACTGGAAAAGATGTCACACTTCATCTTTTTATGACTTTAACATTTTTCTTCAAGTGAAGTTCTACCAATAAAAATAAAGAGCAGTTTCACCAATAAAAATCGAATTAATGAAAAAAAGTGTAATAACAAAAGAATTGAGCCAAATTTTTTTTTTCTGTTTTCTCTTGGAGCTTTCAGTGTCACTTTATTTGGTTTCAATGATCCACTCACTTCAATGATCCAATTATTATACATTCATCACTCGTGACAGCTTATAGATCCAGTTACAACTTATTTTTTGTTTGAATGACATTCGTGAGTTTAGCTTAGTTACATTAACGTCCCGTTTTAAAGCAATGTCAGGGTAATTTGGGACGGATCTGGTAAATGCGAACCACTGTTATAGGGCGAGGACGACACCTGAGATGGTACCCCCTCTCCAGGGTTCCACACCACGCCAGTGGGAAAGTAACCCGTTTGACACTGATGAATCGAACGTGGTTCAGAGTGGCTTACACGACGGTTCTTCGATGAAATCGGGCCTCGACCCTGAAAGACTCCGATTTCGCAACCGAATTCTTACCACCAGACCGCCATATTCGTGAAAGGAGCCATCACTGTGTTATCACTTCTAGATGCACTGAAAAATGGGTGCTTGACTTTATTATAACTTGTTGCTGTTTAGATTTAAACTTGACTATAAGCTAAATATTCCCCATCCACTTCACGATATTAAACGTTTTTTACATTCTACTTAAACTGGAACGATATTCACGAACATAATTTAGGGAATACTACGGTGAGATAACTATTTCTATTTCCATAAATCTGATCAAGATGGCTGCCTTTTAAATTCGAAAAAATTCCGTAAGAAGAGCAATTTCGGTGCATTTTTCGTTGCAGAGAAATGCGACGAAAACTGCTAGTATCGTTTTCTAACATCCTATGGAAACAAACAGAATGAAACTTTTTGTGCGAATATTCCAAGTTCCCATTGTTTCCTATTAAATTATTTGTGAAAGAACACATTTTAATAACATCGGAGGGTGATGTATCTTTAATCGCGCGAGACACTTGCTTGTTGCTGTCAGTTGAAATACGTTAAAACTTGCTTCATTTTTCATTGCACCCTGATGATCTGTTTTTATATTTTATTTAAATTTAAATCCTATCTGTGAACGAATGAATTCAAGTGAATTCATGTCAAGATTTCATCCAATTAAAGAAAATAGTTCCTATTTAATTAACTAGAGGTGAAAATGTCGCTGAAAGAGAGGTAATTTGAATATTTTCAGACATACATAACAACTATTCTCAAAATATACTGCTATCTGGAGATTAAATGTTGTTGTTATTGCTTATGGCACTTGTAGCATTTGCTTATGGCCCTTGCCATATATAAGCCTGTAGTGATTTCAATCCTGGTTTTAGGTCTTTTGTTTCAGTAACGATATCTGGGACCAAGAGTATGTCTTAGCTGCTTAGCAAGCTTCATTCATACATCTCATTCACAGATCGTAAATTAGAGATCTGATCCAGTAAACCCAAGGGTACTCTCTCTACATGGAGAACTTTGTGGCTACAATAGATTTCTGCGTGCACCCGCCACCATGCACACGGGGAGTTTTCAGGCGGTGAGGTTTGAAATCGCAACCCAATGCATATCCAACAGCCTTCCAGTCAGCCTAACCCGACATTCTGGAAGGGAAATAATTATAATAATCAGAAAAGTGTTTCAAATTGCGATATATTTTAATATTATCACACAAAATTAACTAGAAACTAAATGGCATAACTATAAAGAGAAAAGGAGGGAGATTCGTATAAAAACTTTATTCCGATAATATGTGGAGCCACACTATCCCTACATGAATAAGGAATTCGTTTAATTAATGCTTGTTGAAAAATTGAAAGAATGAAATGACACTAAAACGCGCAATTTTAAACGGTTTTTCAAGATAGTAGGAAAAAAAGTGGCGACGGGGTGGTCGGCTGTACAAAGAAGTAGGAAAAAAAGGTTTTTTAAAAACATTATTGTTTGGATACCCCCCCCTAAAATTGGAAAGAAGCGCTTTTCTTTAAAAAAAATGTGTCAATACACTGTTTGCAATTGGTATGTTCGTTCGTTCAGTGGTCTTATTTACTACACTAAAAATATTTCGGTGCATAATGAAACCAAAATATGTGTTGTAATAAAGCATTATTACCTCAAAATATTTTAGAAATAAGACATCTTGAAAACTAGGAAAAAGAGTTTTTCGGCCTGTTTTTAAACAGAGCCCCATTAACACCAAATTTTGTGTTGTTTTGAATATGGCTCATTTCATGTTTCGCCATTACAAAATTGTTTTTAAATATTTGAATAAAAAGGGCAAAAAATTGTCAAGAGAGTTTTTCTTATTTCTTTCAGCCTTTTCATAAACTTGTAGTTCTACTAAAAAAAGAGAAATGTGAATATAATTTTCAACTTTTTCCTAATTTTTTCTGGCAAGAATTTAAATAAATGTTATATTTCTCTTTTTATTCTACAATTTTTTATTTATTCTATATATTTATGAGCAAAACATTTTTTGTTTAGCTTATTTTTGATTTATTTAAGCATTGAGCTTTTTCGAAAGCAGAACTTTGTATTCTAGAAGCTTTAAAAGAAAGGCAATTAATCAAAAAACTTTCCGCCGTATGTTGCAGTGTTTCACAATTTTTTCTTAAAACTTACTCGTGGCACTGATTAAAGTCCCTTTTGATCAGTGTTGTTTGCCGAGGCCGAAAAGGCCTCTTCCTTCAACATTAAAAAAAATTATATACATGTAGCACATTAAAAAAATGTTATTTTTGGAAATAAGTTTTATGATTAAATCAGTAACCGATATCTTTTCCGTGATAATGATATTTAAAATATTTCATTAGTTATTTAATGCTAGAAAATAAAATTAATTTTATAAATATCGTTGCCTAATCTATTCAAATTTGTCAGTATTCAATAACTCTAACTTACTCTAACTTAAGAAAAACTTTTTACTCTAACTTAAGAAAAACTTTTTATAGCAGTTGCCTATTTTATCTACACACCAGCAAAAATAATGGAAAAAATAGAATCGAGAAATATTCAGAATGAATACAAAATAGAAGGGAAAATATACTAATTAAGTTTGATACAAAAGATTTTTTCGAATACAACAACATTAGAATTTCTGTCTCTCATAAGTACATTTTTAGACAACTTTTGCGAAATATAAAATAGCTAGAGTGAACATGAATTTCTAAAACACGTGTGCATGCCAAAAGAAAATCTTTGGAAAACTTCCATCCTACCTTAACTTTCTGAAATCGCCGCTCATCCATCGCATGCCTTGCGGCGAAACAATTTCGTCTTCGCGAGCAACATTCCAAAATTATAATTAGTCGAACGCAGGCTTTTAATGGATAAACTCACTTCGCAAAGATTTTTTAAAAGATGAGAATATCCACCCCTCTCTCGACGTTTCTGTTCTCCGTCTCGTTATGCAACTTCATTACCGGAGAGCTGTCATTTTTAATCGGGAAATATCTCTTTCATCGAATGGCAACTCTTGGCGAAAAGCCCCGACAAATGGACGAAAATGAAATAAGGATTTTTATCATAACTTTTGAATGGATCGATCGCTTTGAGGAATTGTTCCAAAAGGAATGGAACATTATTTTAAGGAAACTTTCTTTAAAAAAATTTTTTGGAATGAATACTGATTCAAATAGCTGTCATCATTTTCTAAAATTCCACCCCTGCATTTTTGTTTTCTGTAGAAAGAATACAGAATCTATAGATAAAATAAGAGCTTTTGAAGTGGGTCGAGTGTATTTATATGGGTACGTCAAAACGGTCTAAATAAAAGGGTGCAATAGATTCAAATGCATTCCCAGGATTCGAAATGCCACAGCTGAGCTGTATAAAAATTAAAAACTATTTCCACCTCCTTGCTGAGAATTCAAAATTTACAGTTACTCCTGTTTGTAAGTGTTAATGCTTTCAATTGCTAATTTTTCTAGAAAGCAAATTGTTATAGTTATTAAATTGTAAAAAAATGACTGACGGTTCGGATATCAGAAACCGTATTTAACTCTTTAATTTCTTAATAAATAAATGCACATTTATTGCAAATCAAACGTATCGGCGATAATGAAAGTGAACACCATCAAACAAGTTGTATGCAAGAATATTACATTTTATTATTTTAAAGAATATTATACATTTTTAAAAGTACAATGTTAAATTGAACATGTTTAAAATTTTAATTAACAAAATTTATAAAAATTTTCGTTTGTAATATCGTCTTTATACAACTTTATTGTGATTTCTATCATTTTAATTTTAAAAAATCCTGTTTTTAGTATACTAATAAAGGCTTCCTTTATTTGCTCGGAAATCTCTGAAACCTCATAGCATTATAGGAAAGTTTTAATCCTAAGACTTGAGACTTGGAGAGAACAAATTACAACTCCGCCTCCTTGAGATACTCATTGGAATATTTTAAACACCGAACTCAGCTTTTTTAAAGTGATTGCCGTGATCTCAAGGACAGAATTATGATAACGGAACTGGCTTGATCAACATGGGGGACTGTCTTCAATGTGAAGACGTTCCCCAGTCTGTCGGAAGTTTTATTTTATTTCGCAAAAGGAAATTATACCAGAACGAGGTACCTAATTTAAGAAATGAGCTCCTGAGAGGAGGGTCGAGATCTGGCGGAGTAGCTACCGAAACATTGTTTTCTCTCCGTGTAATTACCTTTTCAGAGCTCCACAAAAATAACCTCGACGCATCGAGTTTTTTTCGACTATTTTTATCCCCTGTTATCCGTTTATTGATGGAAGGACCCTTTTTCGAGGCCATGAAGGCAGTTTTTAATATTGGAGGAACAAATTGGAAATAGCGACTTGTCTTATAGCTTTCTTCAAACAAATTACAATAGTTATCAGACCTACTTGAAATATTCTGAATAGTGCACTTTTAAATTTTGAACACTTTCTGATTAACTGTGAAAATAGTTTTAATAAAGTAGGCTATCGCCCCAATTTTTTAACAAACGCAAGACAATATGCCTAATAAGGGTTAGAATAGTTGTTTTCCATTAGTGGAAAAGTAACTGAAAAATTCGCGTCGATGATACAATACCATTTCCCATTATTTTAATTATAAATAAATGTTTTCAATTAATTTTCTTGCATTCCTTAATTTCTTTTACAAAAATTTCCAAACCTACAATAAAAAAAAATTGGAATTTTATGATTGAAATAAATACCAGTGTAGGATTATAACTTTTGTATTTAGTTTTGAAAAATAGCTATAAAATAATATTTTTTAATACGTTTTAAATAATTCTACTTTATTTTTCATCAATATTTCAATTTAACGGTAGCAAAAAATTTTATGTTGAAAAAAATCCGCTTTTTTGCAAGCTAAATATCCGTTATTTTTGAGATGGTGTATTCTTTTCACAAATTAAGATGAAATGAACAAACTTCATTATTCGGTGAGTAAGTACAGTATTAATTGAGACTTTCAAGGTAATGACTGATAAATGTTTAAATTTTAAGCTTTCGAAGATACGTACTCCAATCTTTATAATGTCAGCATTCAAGTTCATTACAAGAGGGCGAAATTTAAAACAGGTTTTAATGAACCGTTAACTAATATCAATAAGCTGTTCACTAATAAAGCAAGCGAACGCTTTATTTTGTCAATCGTGTTTCCTGGTAGAGGGATACTTTAGTTTAGTTTTATTAACGTTCCATTTGAAAGCAGTACTTGGGCTATTTTTGGGACGAATCTGATCATTTGAACCAAGGGCAGATGGCGAGGTGGCATTTCAGCTGGTGCACTTCCACCAAACCTACACACTAGGGTGGAACGAAAATGACCTTAATTTTTTATTAGTTTAGAAATAGAGCAGAAAAGCTTCCTATTCGGTTCAAAAAAATATTTAAAAATTCGGTTGGAATATTACATTATCTCGAAATGCAGCAAAATGCTTGAAATTTATTTTAAAAAATTGAAAAAGAAATTTAAAAAAAAGCTCTTTAAAAATTTTCTTAGGTTTTAGTTTGATAATTGGGAAGAAAAGTTAGCTTTTAAGTTCAAAAAGAATTTTTAAAAAATTATGGTTGCCATACTACAGTATTTAGAGCAGCCGCAAAAAAACTTAAGGTTTGTAAAAAAAATTACAAATTATGAACTTGGATAAAATATTTTTATGAATTTTTTCTCCATATAATATTACAAAAGATTATTTTAAATACGTATATATGCATTAAAATTGGGAAAAATTTATTATTTACAAATTATAGTAATAAAAATAGATATATTGAAGTCCCCTTTCGCTTTGTTCACTCCCGTACTCATAATAATTACAGACGTTACAGCTGCAAAATGACTGCTTTTACTTCATTGTCCCCTTAAAGTGTTTAATCCAGAAGACTGATTCGTTA
The DNA here is from genome assembly GCA_026289955.1 of Argiope argentata. Classification (NCBI taxonomy): domain Eukaryota; kingdom Metazoa; phylum Arthropoda; class Arachnida; order Araneae; family Araneidae; genus Argiope; species Argiope argentata. Next base: position 1,797,788 of record JAOUZG010025848.1, read on the forward strand.
ATTTTTGCCTATTCCCACGTGAATCCCTTTTTCTCTCACGCATCCTTCTCCTGCGATTGAATCGCGGACATTTTGAGCCGATTCGGTCACCAATTTCAGAGCTCTCTCAACTGGTTGCGTGCGACGAGGAAGCCCGGAAAAGTCGACTGAATGCACCCCCGATGCTGTTTGGTTCGGCGTTTCTGTGTGAAACCTTTGCGAGAGTCACCAGCGAGGAGGGGGGATTTAAGTTGCGCCGTTTTCAAGCCACGTGATCATGTCGATGCAATCTTTTGCATCGAAGCCCGTCTTTGGAACTTTAAACTTCCTGCCTCTGTCTTCACTCTCTGTTCTTGCTTTTGAAACAAGTCGTAAATCAAGTTCTCTTTGCAGGATATTTTCTGAAGCAGGAAAGTGCCCATTTCTTTGGTCTTGGGACCATCAGAGAGATAGTATGAATATGAGATGAGGTAAAAAAAAAGTGTTTGGAACCATAAGTACATGACAGCTTTAGTTTCGTATTACAGGCACCTGATAGTTCTATCTCTTCTTGTCTACTTGATGGATCTAATTGGTTTCCTAGTTTTTGTAAAGAACATTGTTGACCTTCAACTGTCATTGTCGCTAATAATCGTTTGGTTTGCCTGTTTTTGCAAAGAACACTGCTGTATTTCACTATTCTCATTGTTGTCAGTAGTCGTTTCTGACGCATTAGTATTTTTTGTCCCTTCTTGATTACACAGAACTATTCTCTGAAGTTGTTGTTTTTTTTCCTTGCTTCTTCCTTCTTCAAAGTGCATAGTGGTAACAATATCAATATTACTTATAATTATTTTCCTGTTAGAACGTTTCAAACCTTTTATTTCATAACGGACACTTTCTTATATCATGTCCGAACATGATGTTGTTTTTCGGATGATATTTTTGGCGTCAACAAAAATCCGAAGGTGAAAAGTTGAAATTTTATTATCTGTTCTAGCATCTCAAAAAAATTAGATTTTAATAACGTATTACCATCGCATTTACAAAAATCTGATTTAAAAAAAATAAGTTAATGACTACAGCAAATAAAACATAGGAAATGTGATTCTAGCTTGTGATTATACGAAATGAAATAAATAGGAAATGTGATATTTTTAAAACAATAAATGCGAGACAAAGTTTTTTGGATCGTTGTTGTTGTTCTCGTGTTCATGATGATGATGTCGTGACCTCTTTTTACCGCGGAAAGAGGGGTGCAGTAGCTTCTGAGGGTATGAACCCCTGAGCACCCGAGGGCAGAAGTCTGACTTCTAGCTCATATGAAAATGAAACACACTCACATACGCTTGCACATCCCCTTTTTACAGGGGGGGGCACATTCACTCATCTCACAGATAGCACACAGAGCAACAACCATGCCCGAGCCGGGACTCGAACCCGGGACCTCCAGAACACGAGGTAGACGCGCTACCTCTGTGTCAGCAAGCCGGCTTTTGGATCGTTTTTTTTTTGGATCGTTGCAATACTAAAGTGACTGATTCAAATGAAACAATTAAAATGAATAAGAATATGATTTAACTTGCACGAGCACGCGGTGCTTGGGCGTTCAAGAAATTATATTCTGACATGATATATTCAAATATGCATAGCAGATTTCATTTTAACCTTTATTTTCTTTTATACAAGTCGGCAATATCAAATAAACGTGTAGCTTCCCTAGATTCTGTGAGCTTGGAATCAAACTTATCTGAGCATTTTCGGTTTTCAGAGTTTAATAAATTCCTGTATTTAGCCTGATAAGCTTTTGTCATATGTAAAATTCTTTTGCTTGTAGCAACAGGAATAGAAGTTCTTGACCATATTCCTTTCTGAAGTAATTTTGAGTTCATATCTAATATAGCATATCTAATATAGTTCATATCTAATATAGCAGTAACACTAGATCCGTAAGTAGTGAGTTCAACTTCCAGCAAATAACTAAATTTCAACAACATTGATCACTCCGATATTTGTCTTGTCTTCACTAATTAGGAATGGGCCCTTTTTACTCACAACAAAGCACACCAGCTCAAAAACCAACAAATCAGCTACGTTAATCAGTTACACAGCAAATGGAGCGGAGACAATGGAGCCAACTCACCTAAACTTGGCCAAGTAACTGATTTGACACCAGCTCTGTCCTTGTCACCCGGCACGGCCGAATACCCGCCTTATCCCAATAAAACTATTCCGGCGACGACTCAATGCCATGCCAATGCAATAGTAATGCTGCTTTTATACCTTTATTCATACGACAACGTGTATTTACAGCGTTTTATTTCATGACTAGCCGCCTTTGACAACCAGTCGGTTCGCCAGTATTAATGCTCGCTAATATTTTATGTAGCTGTGTCTCATAACAGGTTTTTCATCAAAATATTTTTAAACCAAACAAATTTTGATAATCATATAATTCATTTATAGTATTACTTATTATTATTTTCTTCAGATGATCTGTTCACTGTACAACTCATCTTTCTCATTCTATCCGAGCAATGATTGTCCCGGAATTGATAATTTACTTAAATGGTGGAGGAAAAGGTCTAAAATTCTGTTTTTATAGAATAATGAGATTCAAATTTTCATGAATGTAGACACACTAAACAAATAAAGACAAAATTGGTTTTCAAGAGATGCGAAAGCTTAAAAACATGCCTCGCACAGAGGAAATAATGGTGACACACACACCCTTCTTTTCTTTTCTATCCTTTTCTTTTCACTACTTTTCTTTCTATAAAACCTTTTTTCGCTTTGTTATTCTTTTTTTATTCCCAGACCAGACTTTATTTTGAGCAGGCATAGATTAAATATTCATACCGACTAATAATAAAAGCAACTATTTTCTTTTTTTTTCAACATCCCGTTAACTATGAATGAAAACCAACTAACTTCTCGTATTTCTTTCTAAACAAATCATAATTTATTACTTCCTGCTATCTAACTCAGTTGGTGTGGGGGAAGGAAATGAAGATTTTTGGCGGGAAAGTAAGAAAAGTGTCATTTTAACTATTTTCCACGCAGTTTTTTAATTTTTTCTCTCCATAAGAACCATCCTCGTGCCTTAACGAAAATATTTTTTAAAAATTAGCCCAATCGGTCAAACCGTTCTCCAGTTTTGCGCTTAGCAAAACGCAACGCATTTCGAGTTGCATTTTTATTAATATAGACTAGATACCTCAAAATCCTTAAATAAAGTGCAAAAAGTTTGTTTATATGAAAGTGAACGTCCTTGAGGCACTCTAATATATTTTATAATTTTTATTTATCATATTTATACGAAAAGACAACTTTCCCGCACTGTTACAAATTAAAAATGATTTTTTAGTTCCACCTCGCTCCACACCACGCCTGGAGGACGTTTGATTCCAACAGAACTAATATGCACTAGAACCACTTACACTTAGATTGAATTGCAAAATCATACGCAGTTTCTGTTCCGAATAAATCTATTTTGAGTGAAAAGGAAATAAGATAAAAAAAATTTAAATCACCTGGAAGATTTAAAAAAAAAAAAACTTAAAAATTATGTACCATAAGTTTTTTTTAAAAAAAATAACCATTCAATAAAAAAAATTTTTTAACAAAAATGACACATTTACACTAGAAATTTCCTAATCCTAAGTGATTCAAAATTCCTTAATAGATTTAAATGCCCCCCTAAGTCCCATTTTTCTTGTTTATTCATGTTCATCTGCAGAGTCCACGGATATCCAATGCACAAATCCTTTCCCTTTTCAGTTTGCTTTGTCTTATGTCAATAGCACTCACGAAGGCGACTACTCTGGCGCTCTTCCTTTTGATACGCTGACTAGTGTTTTGCGTTGTAAGGGGATCGGCCGACTTGCCTTCGGGTTTCAGTAATGGGGCTTTCAATCCATCTGGGTGAAACGAGTAATTGAGTTTCGGAGCCTTTTACGAACCTCAATTTCTCTGGGCGATCGACGAGAACAAGGACTCCATAAAAATTCCTTTCCTTCCATTTTCTGCCATTAATCAGGTGTTTTCCGAGGGTACTGCTGTTCGATGAAAGATTTCGTGATTAAAAATTACTAGAAACCCGCCATAATGAAGTCTCACGATGTCCGGATGAGAGTTAAATCCAATTTTGCAGGTGGGAAGAGTTCTTTTTTCTGTAAATTTTCTATCATCTTAAAAATCTGATGGTAAAATGCATTTATCCACAAATGGCTTTAATTCTTGCCAATTATAATTTTGAAAATTTGCCGCTCGGTTGAAATTATTTTTGCCGTCGGGCTCGACAGGATGTGCTGTGTGGGCTTCATTAAGAGCAGAGAGGGTGTAACGAAACTTTGGGTCGATCCGTTTGTTTTGTTTCTGTTTCCAGTGCTTTCTTGCTTCCTTGGCTCCACTAATTGGCACACTGTACTTGTAAGTTTGTGAATTAACTCATGGAAGAAATTTAATTCATGCAAAGATATCTGCAGCGTTTTTCATCGTAAATCGAGAGTTGAACGTGCCTTGTGTTTCTATTGCTCCAATTATTTTTCCGCGTTTTTTCCCGTAAGAAACAATCAATGTGCTTAGCGATACGCAAGATTTAAATTAAAATAAAATCCAAAAGAGAATACAATTGTTAATCAAATATAATTTTATCCTAATAAACATCAACTTCAGCTTTTAAAGCGTATGGAATATCATGTAAAAGAAATGCTTCGATTGTTGAATTTCAACAATAGATTAAAACAATCGAAATTGAAAAGGCCATTAATATAACAAGTGTTTATAATAGAATAATAACACTGAGTGCTATTTAATATTCCAAAACGGAGTGCTCGATCCTCATCCTTATTACATCTTAGATTGGTTTGATACCAATTAAATCTCTTCCTAGAAAATGGGAACACTCACGGTGGGCCTACCTCCCTTCTTTCTCAATCTTTAGTTTCATCAAAAAAAAAAAAAAAACACCGAGATGCAATTTTTACTTTACCAAACGTCAATACATCTTCACTAATTAATGAAACACAAAAATCAGATGTTTTTTATTCAATAACCGACCTATTACTGCCTGTCATCCAAGAAACTTTAGAAAATAGTCAATATATTTCCTCCTCCATTGAGAATGGAAACGTCTACATATGGAAAATCTCAACGGTATTTGGCACTACAGATCTATTGATCTTAGAGAGGAGGCAATTCTCAGTTTTCTCCTCAAAAACAAATTGTTTATTCTCAACAAACTAGACTGCCTTCTGAGTTTCAGAGAAATGGCACTATTGGCTGCCCTGGCCTTCCTGTGCAACTATTTTATCATCGCCTCAAACAGATATGGGAAACCCTCGACGTCATCATTGACGATAGTTACTAGGAAATAGCTGTCCCGACAGCGCTAGAAAACTTCACAACAAAAGATATAAAACCATCAACAGAAACAACCTGAAGCATTCTTAACCAAATTGCAATAATTTGGCGCTATTAACTTTCGTCTTTTTCTACTGCAACAGTACCACAGCCTGTCACCGATTCGCTAACCCATGTGCCTCAAACAACCCGCTGATCGACATAGAGAATCACCATAACTTCTATTTGTGAACAGTGGCAGTCAGGATGCCTCCCCACCACTAGCTGAACAACACAGAAGAAGGGTTCCATAGCTTCGATCTGAGATCAAAGATTTTTGACTTGTTTCAAATAAAGTTTCCAGTGAATCATCCTACTACTCCGATTCACCCAAAACCTCACGGAAAAGCGTGAATGACCGGACAACCGCGGCAGCAACACTGGCGGGAACTGTGGCTGAGTCCTGAGGGCCATTACCGGCTACCGTACAATCTTTCTCTAAGGAAGCACACCTTGTCATCGATGGGACGAGCCATATCTCCACTTTTTAGTGCCCCCAAAAGGGTGATGAGAATCAGAAACCATGCCGATAGCTTCACATTCTTAATTACGAAGGTCGCCCCTCTCTTCTTTGGACTTGTTTAGTGGGATGAAAAACAATGTAAGTCTTTATGTACTCTTAGAATTAAACTACAACATACTTCTTAGCGAAGAAAAGTATTTCCCCTTGCAATATTCATCTATAAAATGTACATAATGTCCAAAAAAGTTATTATTTCTTTATTTGTATACTTTTTTTTACCATTTTTGTATTACAAGAAATAT
>JAOUZG010025848.1:1811654-1835907 GCA_026289955.1 Argiope argentata
TACACATTCACAGGGTGTACCTGAATTCATAAGCCAAACTTGAGGGTTAGGTAAGAGTGGGAATGAAAAGTATCAGCAAAAAAAGTAAGCACAAGCAAGACGGGAAATTACAGAGTCTACGAGACTCCAATTGTTTCTAATAAGAACCTTGAAACTTCTAATTAAAGCTGCAACTGGTCATGGAACACTTGGCATCTTAAGAAAGAGTTATGTGCTTGTTATTTGCGTTACGCTACTGGGCTACATCGATGCTGCTGGTGGTACATTCGCGCACTTATGGGCCTTGTGACGTTTTCGGATAGATAAGGAGGAATGTATCAAATTGCGTTCCCACGGGAAAGCAACTATAGATAACGGAGGAATTTGTGGAAGGTGAAGATTGCAGACTAGACGGAGCCAAGACGTCTCCTTGCTAGACGCCGTTTCCCCCTCTCTTGTGATTGGAAAGATAACTTGGATCAGATGATCAAAAAAGTTGGGAATAATGCTGATTGGTCATTTGCCATCGAGGGCCGGTTTTTGAGAATGAGATAAAAAGGGGAGACAGAGAGAGCCGAAGGAGGAGAGCCAGGTGTAGGGAGCCAAGTGTTAGGAGACTGACGAAGCAACAGCTGGTGATTGGAGGGAGGATTCAACTTGGAATTCTGTGGAAAATTCTCAGGAGAGAATTTGAAATGTACGTAGGCCGCCTCGCTCTGTAGCCGAGCCGACGTGGAGTTCATCGGAACCTTTGGAACCATTCAGCGTCTCGTCTGAAGTGTGAAAGCTCATCCGAGCTTTGGGAATACCTCCAATTAGCTGGACAGCTGTCTCCTGAGTTGCTCTTCCAGCCAGTTCATCACCTTACGGTCTGCAAACCCAGCAGATTAATCGACAAGCAGAGAATCCCGAACCTCGGGCCAGATCTTGCGGGAGTTTCAAGAACTCCACCCTCCGTCTTCATCTATGAGAGAGACTACCTTACTATTTGATGCACAGCACCTTTCCCTAGTGGAACTCTGAACTTAATTGCCTATGTGTTCGTAACATATTTAATCAAGAAGGTGTAATTGTGCAATTATATATGTATTATAGCTGGAAATAAATAGATTTTAATTTCTCCAAGACCTGGTTTGTCTTCGGCCCAACTCACCAGTAGCCCCGGCCAAAACGTTACAGCCTATTATGCGGGAAAGAGCTTGCTCTTCACTCCCTCGGCGTCGGAACTTTTCATTTCCGACGCGCATCGCTCTTCAAAAAATGCTTCTTTACACATATACAACCTGTTTTTAAAGTATGGCGCATGAATTCAGAGACATCTTGTATGTTTACTCATAGTCAAATTCGTCATGGCAACTTGACGACCCCTGATAAACGAACAAATTATACACTTATGGAGATGACCTTGGATGATATTTTTCATAAACCATTTAGAAAATTCTCGTACCAATTATAATCTTCAGTTTTCTATTTTTCTAATAAAATTGTAAGGGTAATCTCATACTTATTTCGAATGATCAAAGATTTCATGCACTGGTATGTTTCTGAATTGTCCGTTGTTTCAGTCTGGAATATTTTATAACGACGGCATTTTTAAGTCGTTCAATTTTAAAATCGCAGATATCATAACAAAGCAAAATTTCTTTAAAGATGTGCATTTGGGCCTCGGTGAGAAAATGGATGCAAATGCGGCGACCTTTTAAATATGCAGCAACTTCTCTCTTGAACCATTCATCCCTAATCCAGTTGGTTTTTAAATCTTCCGCGTGGCTTTCCGGATTTGGACGATTCAAAACATTTTGGCCGCTGCAGTGCCATATTTAATTACAAAAACAAAAATCGTCTATTCCAGCCGTGTATTGTCTGTAGCAACAATTGTCAGTTTATTTATAGGAGGTGATTTGATTTTCTGCCAATCATACCCCAATCATTTCTGCAACTTCCATCTATATTTGACTAGTTGCAAGAAATCCCGATTACTCTAAGCTTCGCTTTCGGGAAATTGGCGTTGTAAAGACAGTTTGAAGAATAGGAAATCGCAGCTTGAGTATTTTTAGAATTATAGAGGTTGGAGATGCTTTTGTATTTTCAGCTATTTGGTAGTATATTTTCACTAACAAAACAAAAGCAGTATTTGCGTTAAATTTGAGGCATTAAAAATTGTTCTTTAACTTGTCAATTTTTTCCTGGAATTTTCGTTTTTATTAGACGATCAAATGCCCCCTTTTTTGAAAAAAAATCTTTTTTTATTGTTTATGAAATATCCTTTAATTTTTGCATGCAATCGTTATTACACAAAATTAATTGAAAAAAGGGACAAAAATACTGGCTAGAATTTAATATAAAAGCCAAGTTTATATTAATATATAAAATACCCGCAATTATTGAAAAACAAACTTTTCCTCAATTTACAATTGCTTTTATTTTGGAAAACACAAAATATCAGTGAAATTCACATTAGTTCTTTATTATATTTGCTTACTCTTTCTTCTTAAAAAAAAGTTACTCTCCAGCAAAACGAAAACAAAGACTTCACACCAGTTTAATTTGTTCTTCGCAACAGTTTTAGGGTTAAAAAAAAGGAAGAAAAGAACTTGAGTAAAAGAAGGGGACAATTCTTTGACAACTTCTTTTCTTTCATTCCCCGGATCACAACAGCGGAATTGATCTCGAAATTAAGCGAAAACTCTCCAAATAAATAAACCACAGAAGTCCGAGTAACGAACACGAAGATTTTTCCCAGGGGTGATTTGAAGTTAGAAAAAAGGTATTCGATCGAATCTCTAAGGCTATAATCGTTCTCATTTACTTTTCTTTTCTTTTTCTGTCCCCTTGTTGGACATTTCACAATTCACAAAGGGTAAATGAAGCCACCACCTCCTTAACACTTTGAGACAAAAATGTTCCCCAGAATTGAGTTGTTTTTATCACAGACAGACATAATGCCAAAAATATGTTTTTAAAATCCAAGGAAGTTTACAACTTGGAGGAGATTTGTCGAATTCTCGAATTCCAATATTGAACGATTACAATGTTTTCTCTATAACTCATATACGAGAAACTAAAAATATATGTTTTAGATTCCTCAGAGTTCTGTAAAAATATTTTTGAAATCATATTTATTTCTTAATACGTTAACTTTTCAGTTTAAGTACTAAGACTTACATTTACCGTTGTAATACATAGCATAGAACAGATGAAATGTTATCGCAATATTTGTTCCAATATTATAGATTTCTATAAACGTTTCGAAGAAATTTGTATTTCTGTATCTATTCATCCGTTTGCATGGGAACTCGGATGACTCAAAAGCAGAGATGAAATTGTATTTATAATTTTATCACAATGCTTGTCGGTCTATATCAAATTTCTCACTCTTATTTATTTGAATTATTATTGTGTACGCAAAATAAATTTTTAAATTGTTTCCTTTAAAATAACTCTAACATCCGATTAATTCCTTTCGTTTCTCTCACGATATATTAATATTCTTAAAAGGAATCTGGTTGTCATTCGTACTTTTAATCGGCTAATGGTTTGGATTTTTTAATAAAGATTTTAATCATTTTTTCTCTGCTACTGTGTTTTTTCAAGAAGTTTTGCAATTTAAAACTGCCATTTCTGTTGCTTATGCAGAGCGTTTTGTTTTAAAATTTTGTTCTTAAAAATTATTTTTTTTCCTTATATATATATCCGTATGTACGAAAGTAGAAGAATTAATTGCATACCTTAAATGCACTGTTGATTTTATCAAATGTTATTTCTCTCCACTTAATCGCGATATTTCCTAATATATTTTTTCGAAAAATATAAGCAGCGCAATTGCTCAGTTTTCAACTAGTAAAAAATATATTTAAGTCCAGAGTACGGGTAAATTGTGAATGGCCCAGCTCGACGCTGCTAAATAAGTGCTCGCAATCACATTTTTCATAGATCGGAGGCACATCTCTCTTATTCAGAGGAGAAGAGCGAATAACTCCGTTCGTCTGGAAGATGAATAAGTAAAACTTTAAACTGGAAACGATCCTCATCTTTCTAAAAACGCATCTAGTGCGATCCTGAAGGAGAAAACCCGGGACATGAGGAGAAAAAAAATCGTATTTCTCATGGAATATTTACGCTACTTGCCCCGACTCCGACTCTGGAAACAATCTGTGTGTATTTTTTTCAGTGATTTTTTTTCCCTCCTCCCTTGTGCATCCAGTCGCATTATGGGGAGAGTTAATCTCCGTCGAAGCCCCCGAGGAGGTGAAAAACAATCCTTGTGTCTCCAGTAAAAGAATTCTCTTCTTTTCCCTCTTTTGAGGGTGGTCACCCGAATTCCCTAGATGTCCATTCGTCCACCCCTGGAACTCCCAGAAAGCTCCGAAATGATGTGCCTGGGACATCCTACGGATGACATTATTTTGTCCTAAGTGAGAAGTAGGATGGAAGAGGTTAGAAAGTGCAGAATCTATTTTTCTTATAAGCGTACAGACAAGTTGGCTGGATTGATAACGGGCTCGGAGATTTCTTTGGTTTGTACTCGATTACTGAAAACTAATCATAATCCTAAAAAGAGACGTAAACTGTGAAACTGTACACAGTTAAAATATGCTTACTGCTTGTAAAAAAATAGCTTTTGGGTTAACACAAATTGTAAATTCGGTTTTTAATACTATTTTAATTAATTCTTATAACATGAGTGAATCAGCGGTCCGAAATAGTTTTTACTAATTCTTTCTATAAAATTTGCAATCCAATCGTAACTATGCCATCCTTTGTACCAACAAAAATCTATATTATTCTGACATCAGGCATCCATCTTTTCCACTGCAGTATTTTCTATTCCAAACTCAATCTGAAAATAGTCATTCGATCTTTGAAAATGATTGACTTTTTGATTCGTAAAAATTATTTTGATAGTAAAGCTTGGTCCTGTGTTTTAAATAACTTGAGGACACAAGTTCGTCTTTTAGTGGCTTAATGGTAACATCAACAATGACTGAATATTTCTAATAACATTTTAAATAATTCTTGATAGATAAAAGGCACATGATTACGCACATGATTACATGATAGTACCCAAGAAAATATTACAAAGTGCAGCAGACCTAGAAATCTACGCATTACCATAATATTAGGCAGAGAGCCAAGATCACACCCAACAGAATCCATGACATTCAAGCTCGCTTCTGGCATAAAAAGAAAATAATGTAGCACGAACAGTGAGACCACGTGGTATTCATATGATTGGCAGCTGACTCAGCTCAAGAAAACCGTGTGGTTAACTGAATTCTTGGCAATCCTTATCAATTAGCGTAAGTTCTTTTGTTTTAGAATTTGAATTTCAATATCTTTTATATTTTCTCGAACGTCCATGACACATCACCCAAGCGCCTTTCCAATATCCGAAGTTAATTTATGCTCGTTTTTAAGCACTATTCCTGATTATCGGCTAATTTCTGAATTACAGAACGGTTAATATATAACTTTTCAATGTCATAACCAGGCACTCCTCCTTCCTCAAAATAGAGAAATGCTTGATCCTTTAACATCATATCCAATCGACATTTTTCAGTGACCATATTGCTCAAATGCTGCACCTCTTTATCCTTGAAGGAGTCGTCGAAGAGTCGTGTATATATATATATACACCAGCTAAAGCATACATTCGTGCAAACTTCATTCGTGCAAAAGATCATAATAAAAAAGCAATGTTCGAAAAAATTGCGGTTTGCGGAAATATGTTCAGTGGGACTTTGGATATTGTTATTTCTATTAAAAAATACATTTAAAAATGACCGATAGATGGCACTCACACGTCATGCCTTGACGGTTTGGGCAAATCAGCATAGCTATAAAACACAAGGCTGGAAATGGATCTGTCATTCAACGCCAGCAGCATTGTTCTAATTGTTCTACAAGAACGGTGAATGCGACTAAAGCACTACAACAGTTACGGATGCTGAAAGGAATTAAGGCGAAGAAAAACTCAGTTTCCTTGAATGGGGTATTGAATTTAGTTTGTCGTTTTGAGGAAAGGGGAAGACTAGAGAATCTTTTATGAAGTGGCAGACCATCTATGAGCACTGACTGCCTCCCTGTTGTCCAAAAAGTAATGAGAAATGTGGCAGCCGATACTTCAAAAGGGAGTTGCATTGCACGTGAAGCAGGTAAAGTAATAGAAATTACGGAAAAATCTAACCGACGCATTCAGCACGAAATCTTAAAACCGCATCCGCACAAGATGGAGGCACTTCACCAGTTGATGCCAGCAGATTGCGATAAAAGACAAGCCTTTGCAACATGGCGCTCGCACAAATGTAGTGTGACCCATAATGGTTACTGAACATCATGAAACCCACTTTTTCTTCCATGATGACGTCAATACGTAAAACAGTCGTATCTGGGCGACATCAAACCTTCGTGCGTACACGACCAAAGCTCTAAATTCTCCGCACATGACTGTTTGGTGCGTTTCACTGCATCCTTCATTCTAGGCCCTTTCTTTTTTGTCCTGTATCCGGTTAGAGAAGTTCACGTCACTGCAGTATGCTAGCTTAGGCTTTTGCGAGACCACATTGTGCCTGCTTTGCAGCAAGGACGTGCGTTATCTTCAGCCTCCTTCATGCGGGATGGTGCCCACCTCACGTTGCTAGTTCCGATAAGACGTTCCTCCAAGACAAATTCACTGAGGACATGGTGATAAGCTGAGAATCTAAGAATGAGTGGCCCTCACAATCTCCAGATCTTACTCCAGCTGATTTTGGGTTGTGTATATACTTGAAGTCCCTTGTCTATCGGAGCTCTCCAGCCACTTTGATGGAACTGAAAGAAGGCATTCAATTGGGCGTTGATGGTGGCACGCAGATGTGAAATGCGTAGTTACACGCCTCACTTGCTTAAAATACCTTGTGGCGGCGGTCATCTTGAGCATCCTTTGTTTTAAAAGAAAATATACTATAAAGTTACTGTACTCTTTTTCTGATTTGCCATCTATCGGTGAATTTTAAATGCATTTTTTTATGGAAATAACAAAATCCAAAGGAATCTCTGAATATATTCTAGCAAACCACAATTCCTTTCGAGCATTAATTTTTTTATTATGATTTTTTGAAGTTTGGACAAATTTGGGTTACACCCGATATATATATATATATATATATATATATATATATATATATATATATCAGAAGGATTTGCAGATAATGGGATAAAACTATAGGCACAACATCATCAATTCAACTTCTCTTGGGTATATTCTATTCAAAATTTTGTAACAATTGAGACGCAAAAGTGATAAGTAATTTTCACCTATCTAACTGGTTTTATTTTTTAACTATCTTTCTGACAAACAAAATGACCCGGTTCCAAAAATAATGTGGATTGAAAGTGTTAAAATCACAAGGTCGGAGTTTTAGTAAATAAAAATACGTCGCATACAAGTTAAAACCAACATGAATGTGTGAAGAACATAATAAAATCAGATTTTAAAGAGTTTATCATGTGAATAATTTCTCCATATAAATAAATTTTGCCGTTTGCGGAATCGTAGTCACCAGCATGAGCATGAAAAAGTATACTATGAATATTCTATTACAAAAGTAATAGCAGGAATTTTTTAGTAAAATGAATTTATTGGCCTTTGATCTACATAAATTTTGCCGACATTTTTAGTCCACTACAAAAATAGAGTTAAATTGCACGCAACCTTTAGATTGGTTATGGCGTGTGTGTTGGATGACTGCTTCTGATGCAAGCGTCGCGCCTGCAAATCGACATTTTTCTGATCAGAAACTCTTTCTGAAGACAGATGTTCTTAAAATACTTCCATTTAGCGCATTTTTATGCTATTTGACATTTATGCTTAAGGATTAAAAGCTGCGTATTTTCAGAGAAGCAACGTTGCGGTTAACCAAGAAGAAGTTATAGTATGCGACGATTATTCCCCGATGTCGAGGTGAATTTATAGCAAGAAAATACGAGTGAATGCATCTAAGCACACAAACACTCTTGGTGGTGGCCAAAAATCATGAATGCTGTCTCTCATTTTCGTTTTCGATTGAAAAAAAAATATTTTGTTGAAAATCTCAGTTAATAATATTTATAGTATTATTTCCCTTGGTTTAAATAAGGTTTTTATAGATATCCTATATTAGATTTGTGCATTTTCAGACCATAATACAACCAGATATACAAAAACCACAAATAATCTAGCAACATTCTACATAACACAAAAATTCGTCAACAGATGAAAATGGGGCTCATTTTCTTCCTATGGTATTTTAGCCTTCAAGGGACAAAGAATTGAGATATGCTTCCGATTTTTTTACTAGCTTTCAAGAGACAAGAACGGAACATTGTAATTAGAAGAAAATTTGTAACGAACGACTTTGACAAATCTGCATATTCTAGACCTCCCTGAATTCCAAAAACAAATTTTTCATCCGATGTCTGTCGACAGACATAGGCGATTGAGATTTTGTACATGGTCTTTGAGTGAAATTTGTATGTGAACTTTTGAGCAAAATCTATAGAAAGGAAATCTGTCTGCTTAAATGTTCGAATATCAGTTAACCCGAGAATTTCTAAACGAAGAGAGAGAGATGGATAAAATTCGCTGCGCGCATTTAAAATCTACAGCGAAGATACCAAACAAATTTTTAGCCAATCCAACAAAGGTGGAACGTTCGGCGGTCTGTGCTTTCAACGAGACAACTGCAAAACGCAATGACTTAAATATATGCAATTTCCTATGTGGTTTTGTAACGAACGACAAGTGTATCTTTGTACCAAATTTTGGTTTCATTCCCTTTGGAAATGCCGCGTGTTAAACACAAGCTAGATTTATGGATGTTGTTCACCCCATTCCAAGTACTTATCCACAAAAACACGCCAAAGATGACAATACAGAATCAGTAAAAATGCTAAATTGATGCTAAACATTAATATTTCGACGACGATTGTCAGTAATGCCAAGTAGTCTCCTTAAAATTTTCTAGCATACTTTCTAATAGCGGTGTTATCCCAGAGAACATCCTGTAAGTCACCGTCGCACAATAGTTAGGAAGTATTCACTGTTGACACGACATAATGAGTTTACCAAATCTATCATCTCATCCTTGATGCGCCTTTTGGTCACTAAACCATTCATGCAGTTCATGGCATCCGAATGTCTAATTTGTGTTTCAGACGATTTTTCACCAATCACTTGTTACAGAAAAATAAAACAATTCTTTTTCACAGAATAACATTTATATTTACAAAAGCGCATAGTAAAAAATGGGGTATATTTCAGTCCCTTCTTGATCTAGAGAGTTCGGTCGTTTCTACCCTGATTGGATTTGACTCAAAATTTAGTAGCTATCTACTCTCTAAGTGTGTGCAGCGAAATTCAACTCCAACTGTCTTGCTAACTTGCGTTCGAACAGTCGAACAGAGAGATTTCCTCTCAAAAAACTTTACTCAAAATTGGATAGAAATATACAAATTTAATATAAATACTGTATACTAAATTTCATAGGATTAGTACAATTTTTTTTTATAATTGTTTTGTTACAATCAAATAGACATGTCTCCAAAAATGCATTTTTTTAAACTCAAAGAGGTTTAAGACGTGGACGTCCGTCAAAATCCCGAGTTTGAAATTTTTGGCTATTAAAATATTTTCTCTATAATTTATATGAAAAAAATCCAAAAAAGAATATTTTATGTATATCAGGAGAGGGGGGATGAAGCATGACAGCTTTCGACATTCGCTGTTGCTGGTCACTTGATTCCTGCGGTTTGTATGTTGTGAATAGATTCGGTCAAAAGGGCTCAATAACTGGCAAACTGATTATTTGATTGCTTATTTTCTCGGTTTTGATAGCACTGAAATTAATCACAATTAGTGACCTTATGGCAAAATCGTCTGCTATGCCTATTGCTTCCTTTCTAAATTCCACCCCTTTTATTTTATCCTAACTGGTTTCATTTACTAAAGGGACATACAAATAGAGGAAAATGACAATATACCTTATTATCTAAAAGCCATAAATGGCAGCCACACTACCAAGATGTAATTTGAAGCTCGTGAAACACGGCTCTCAAACAAGCAAGAAAAGCGCAACCCTAAATCCACAGCACTCCAGTTTTCTGCCAACGTGCGTGTTGTTGTCAAATGTTGGATCAATAGATCATTTTCCTTCAAAACAACAGCTACCTTCAACACCTATTCGTGTTGGGAAATTCATTGATTAAAAAAAATGCCTATTAATATTTTAAGATTATTTCGCAAAATTCTACTATCTATATCATTCCTAAAAGTTTTTTTAAAAAAATGATAGAACCAGTAAAAAAGTATCATTTCATAATAAATGGACAATATTTTATCCATAGATATCTGTAATTGAGACTGAACCGTGTAGTGGTTTTGAAACAGCAATTAAGTAAAAATATAAGCAAAAAATTTCAAATTGCGTCGTTAATATTCTTGTAATTTGAAATATAGGTATTAGATTCTAAATGAAGAATTAGAAAATTTTCCATTCATTATTCAGTACTTAGGAGCCACTACAAAAAAAGATCAGGTTAAAAAATGAAAAAAAAATTGCTATTGAGTTTAATGACTACTTTTTTTTTATTTTCATATTTAGCTGAAAGGCGTTTCATCAAAACATTACTAATTGATTTTGATGGAATAGAAAAATGAAATAAAAGAATTATAATACGGAACATATTAAAAATGTCCGAGCCTTTTTGAAAGTTGATTTATTATCGGTTTCACAAAAAAAAAAAAAAATGTTAATTGTTTCTAGTGCATATAAATTAAATGAGGCGTGCATCTCTGCGTGGATCACAACTTCAATCTCATCGACTTTTAAGATCCATTTCTGAAAAGAAATCATTTAAGCATATCAGGTAATCAAAGTATCTTTTTCATCTCTTTCTCCAGTGGCAGAGAGGGAATTTAATGAGATTTTTTTTGACCACCTCCACTCAGCAAAGCGCAGTTTGGCTCCCGATTCCTACTTTTGGAAATCAGGAGGTGCGGGATCTTTAATCAACCGGAAATAAAACTCAGAAAGAAGGAGTCAATTTTCTTCTTCATTTCTGTATTCATACTTTTTCTTTGGATGAAGGGAAAAAAAACTTTTTTGGGGGGGTAACTTTTAACTTTGACGTACCACATCACAAGGTTGGGTGAATTTACAAAGAACCACAGCGAGGCAAGCTGGGAATCGATAATTTTCTGCCTGCTGATTTCGATGGAAAAGTCACGGAGACTTTTTTTGTGATCCTAGAAGATTAAAATTTCGTATTTTTGGAAAGGTCATTCAGATTCTTTCATTTCAATTCAGAGAGGAAGAGATGCGGCCTGCAAGAAAGCCTCAAATCTTCATTTGGATATTCTTCCAGATGTTTAACTTTCTCTTTAGTAAAATAATATGGTTTAACCCTTTACATAACGAAAAATAATTAGATTCAAAATTATTCACCTAATACAAAGATTTATTTATTACTATGAAAAATATATATGCATAGTTCTTATAAGTCGAATTTCTTTGAAAAATTAATCTACATCGCTTAACTGTTATGCAGGTGTTTTTAACAATTAAATTTGAAAAATATATAATTAAACCGTCAAAATGATGCACTATCTTGAATGGTGAGTCAGAGGCATCATCGGAGAGTAAAGGGTTAAAATATTTAAATTTATTCTCAATTATGTTTTATATCTAAATACAAAGCTTGTGTCTGCAGTTAAGAAACCAGTTAAATTTTGTATAATTGATATATCTTTTTTTTTATTCCATACGCCAACAGAGCAAGTCTTACTCTTCATTCTATCCGGAAGCAAGAAGGATTAGCATTCGCGATGGTTATATGTGTAACAAATATATTCTTTTTGTCTCTATTTCATCACTTACCCTACAGCACAGATATAGAATGATTTAAGTGCTGTAATGAGGGTACCACATAATCTTGAATTCTGAAGCACATGAAGCTAAAAATTGTCAGATTTTTTAATCAAATGTTTGGATTTCTTTTTGTTGTGAAGCGAGAATTGGGAGAAATATTGAGAACTTCGAGGCCCTTTTCTCCAAGTGATGGCCCCTTCCTTATTTAATAGGAAGACAGATGAAAGGGGAGTCGAGGGAGAATGTCGGTGATCAGCCTTTTGGTTTCCCGGGATCAACTCTCACGGAGAGGATATCGGTTTGGTGAATTGGTCAGTGTTATGAACAGTGTTATCACTAAAGACGGCAGTCGGTCCAGAAGAAATCCTATCGCTACAGCTACGTTCAGTGGTGGTGGTGGGGTCGGCTGCAGACAAGAAGAAACACAGATGTTGCGCCTTAGAAATTCTTTATGAGCTTTCCTATGAAAAGGTACCATTAGAGACCACACGCCGCACCCTCAGCAATAGACAAGGAGGAGATATCAAAGGGAGGAGCTCCTGTCTTGCAATTTGATACTAAAATGAAACATAGCGAATGCTTAGATTGGAGGGAAAAGTGTAAGTATACTTTTTTGAAATGCTTCTGTATTTGGCTAATTTTTTCGATTACTTTCAAACCCTCGTAGCTAGAACACAAGAACAAAATTCACCCCCAACCCCCCCTTTAAACTGACTTTAAAAGATTATGGGATGTATATGATACATTGGTAGTCAAATCGTTACAAATATTATAAATAATTATTTGAAACTCATATTCCTAACATTTCTTCAAAAAATTAATTTCTATCAAAAAATGTTGTTACTAAAATATAGAAAACGTTTCTCATATTTATCGAAATTAGCTGCAATCGATCTTGTGAGAAATACGTATAAAGAGCTAGAATTCGATAAGTGTAAGGGTATTTCTATCTACATCATACTTTTATGGTAATTTTTGATTTCTTTTTGATAAAAAATATTATTTACAAGTACATAAATAAAATTTTTAAGAACATTATAATTTTAATTTCTTTGGTCAGCGTTTTTGAATATCTTTATCTTTCCTGTCTTCTGTAAGTTTAGAGCTCAGTCGATCCTTTTCAAGAATCCTACCTTCTCCTAATTCTCGAATTGATTTCCCAATCATGCATCATGTCCACTGACAACAATGGAGACCTATTCATACCTCCAATTTATTGGCACAGAAAGATCCCCTCCATCGAATGACGCCTGAAAAAAGAAATGGGCATCTCCGAAAGACGGAGCGATTGCACTTCTTTTCGAAACATTCCATTTATACCTCCTCTCTCGCTTTATCCACTGAGAAGGGAGCAGCGGATAGATACCTAAATAAAATGAAGAGCTCTGTATCATCTTTTCCTCCCTATCAAATTTTAGAAACTATGACGTAAACTGATGCGCCTTTCTAAAGCCTTTTAGTTGAACGCCGCACCCATCTGCCCGGATGCGACGAAAAAACGGCACAAGAATGACTCCCTTCGCACATCATTCGGGGTGGTGCGCGAGTGTCTCGGGGGCCGCAGTTTTATGATGGGGAGTGTTCAAGTGAAAAGGTAATTTTTTAAGAGGTGAATGTCTCGTAAATTTAAAAAGTGACTCTGGAAAAGATTGTACCTTTATTTGCGGCATGTGCAACCGTCATGTAATGAAATATTTATTTTTAATTTGATATTTTGCTCGCTTTTAAAAGCAATTTACATTATAGAAAGAATTGTGTGAAATGCAAAGTAATTTTTTGGTGGGGAATGAGAAAAGTTTTTATTGAATATCTGAGGAATTGCCGAACGAAAAGCACGCAATTTCTATATAAAAGGGTTATTTCTTAAACGCTTGTCATGAAAACTGTTTTTAAAAATTAAATAGACCAATGTTTGACTTCAATCCCCAACCACGCACAAAAAAGAAAATTTAAGATACTTTATTTTAGTTATATTAACGTCCTGTTTGAGAGCAACACTAGGGATCTATGGGGACGGTCGTGCGTAATTTTGACCTACGGTCAGATGGTGAGAATGACATGAGCTGGAACCTCACTCACCAAACTTCCACTGTATATCAGGGAACTAAAATCGGCCACGATGGATTTAACGTCAACCGGATCCGCTTACGCAACGGTTCTTAGATGGAATCCGGCCTCGAAGCCGGAAGCTTGCCACCGCTTCTCAAATAAAAAGAGACAAGGGTTCGATACATATTCCCACCATCAATGATCTCCTACGCAAGCATTTTAATTTCGATTCCGATTATCGGTTCGTGATGAAATGTCGGGGGAAATGATGTGACCTGTTGATACTAGCTACTGTTCTAGAGTAAGGGGGGGGGGGAGTCTGACATATCGAAAAAAGTTTCCCTCGTACTTTATTATCTCTTGTACAAAAATGTATCAAAGTCCCGCACTTTCGGTTCTCATCAATATTAAAAAAAAACAAAAATATCGAAACGAAGTGGATGTCGGATACTTATCCTGTAACGGGTCAGATGCACTGATACTTTCCTTTTTTAGAACAGATGCCCCACAGAATTTCATGGATACTTCAAGGTTATTAATAAGGAATTGCGTGATATATCAGAAACTCCTATGAAGTGAATGTCTTCTTAGATTCATTGGATCTTTTTCCTTGCCAGAGAGACTAAAGCAAGATTACTAGGGGCTGATATACATAAAGGAGCAAATTTGTTCCTATAGAAATTCTTGATGATGATGATCTCTCGTCCGTTTTCCAACTGAAGGAGGGGGCGCAGTAGCTTCTGTGGACATGGACCCCTGAGCATCCGAGGGAAGCAGTCTGACTTCTACCTCATACGAGCATGACACACACCACACACATTCGCTTGCACAGCCCCTTTTTACAGGGGGGGGGATATTCACACAAATCACAGATAGAACACAGAAGAACGGCCATGCCCTGACCGGGACTCGAACCCGGGACGCCCGGATCACCGCGCCTCCTCTGTGCCAGGACGCCCTTGGGACTCCCGTCGTAGATTTCCTGCTGCACCTCACTGAATTCTCATCGTGAAGTAAAACACATTTCAATTTTGATCACACATTTCAAATATTCGTATCGGGCATAAAAGGTGCAGTCTCTTTCATAAAGAGGCTGAAAACTGCATTCGGATATTCTTCCTTTCGGTTTATAGCCGAATCTATTTTAAATAAATTTTGCAATTTTGATATGTTTATCATATTTTTAAATTTATAATTACCATATTATGTATTATAATGAATTATATTAACTAATAATAATATGGAACCTATCTAGGAAATATTCAAAAATCTGTTGGTATTCAGATATAAAACTTTTCAATGATATTATATTGAATGAATTTTTTACAGGCATTTAAAATATTTAGAAATATCCGTAGACTAATAATCATAATGTTGTTTTAAAAATTATCTCATAAATAATTTACTATAATTTAAAGCTTAGATTCATTACTATTTGGAATGGAAACAAATGGGGGCTTTTTTTTTTGATGGAAATCGGAACTTATCCTTTATGCTTTAAGGAAGCTGCATCGACTGCATGCGTGCAGGTTGACCAGAGGGCATGGGGTAATACAACGGAAAAAATGAATATCACTTCTAAACAATATGCCACTTGAAGATCAAACTAAGGAAATCCTCGTGAATGTTTCCCCCTCAATTTTCTCGTATGCGTTCTTGATATGTCCCCTTTAACAGCCTGAATGAAATGAAAAAAACTGAATATGAAATTTTGGAACCAGCTTTCAAAATTTAACGCAGGTCTATAGTCGCGTTCAATAAAGTGCACCACGCCTTTTGTTTTTTTTTTCTTATTCTTTGCTATTTGACAATAATCCGCTCAAAATTATCGTAGATGTAGAGAAGAAAACGATGCATTGTTTAGCGAATTTTGTTCGAAACGAATTCTTCTGGTACGACAGTTTCGAGGTTGACCGTGCACAGACTCTAAGGGCAGATGAGTCTATATACTCGTAGGCCTGTCAGATGTGTTTCACAGACTGCTACTCATTGTCGCCAGCGGTTAGCCGGGAGTATAGAGAAAGCATTGTGGACACCGCAAGGATGGGTTTCAAGGATGTTTTGCGACGACCAATCTTTCATGGGGAGAGTGAAAGGTACCCGTTACCAAAAAGAGAACATCATTAAACGATACCGGATTACAGGATTGCTCGTTTCGGAGGAATTATTCTAGGTTTTCAGAACTGACCTGCATGTCCAACTTGGAACTATAACTAGCCAAATCTATCGGGACATCATTTTGGTACCTCTGATTCGGAGTAGAATTCGCGTGCATAGATGAAAACGCATCCTCACCGTGCAAACATCATAAACAAATACCTTCGATCGGGGGATATCGCCCGTATAGACTGGCCAACATTCTCACAGGACTTGAGTCCAGTAGAGCATCTGTGAGATACGCTTGGCCGATGAGTTGCAGCCTGTCGTTCACCTTCTACACGTCTACCGGTACTTCGGAGAGCATTGCTTCATGAGTGGAGTGATATTCCCCAAGGTCAGATCGATCATTTGATAATCAGGCCTACTTGTTGTACGGACTATATTGTATCGTCTGGGAGACATACTATGTACTAAACATCCTACCAACTATGTAATATTGCTTTTTGTAAATAGGGTTTTTTTTGTGTGTAATTTGCTCCATGGAGCAAAAAATTTCAATTTTTATTAATTATATCAAATATATAGCATGTTTTTTGTTCTTTACTTTTTGTTTAATGAATAGGCTTTACAAATAAGTTACATTTGTTTTGCTTCTGAATTTTTATTTTCCTGAACTTGCCTTAACCTTAATTTATCGACATGAGTGTACTTATTTTCATACATCCTACGATTTTAAATGATCGCGCTGTTTAGGATAGGAGAGACTTCTTTAAAAAATAGATTTCAATTAGAGTTAATAGAAATCAGCATAATTTTACGAGGAAGTCCACATACTTAATACCTGTCTTTTATTGCTGTTTTTAGAGTTCGTGTTTTCAGACAAGCAGACATATTTCCAAATATGCATTTTTTTGGAACCAGGAAAGAAATATAAAGATTCACCTAAATTTTGCAGTTGAACACATTTGAAGAGTATAATCCTTTCTCTTTGTATCTTTCTGTTCGTTGGCAAGAAAGTGAAAAAATTCAATGGATAAAATAAAATTTGCTGCATGATTAGTTGGTTTCTAGCAGTTAAATTCCTCTCATTGAATATATTGTTAAAAACATGTCATGTTGCTTCCCAGTTTGGCTAATTCAATCACTGGAGAGACACGACGGAATTGATGGATTATTCCCGAGAAGTGCAAGCGTTGTGTAATTTGTGTGCGATTGCTGAATTGACCTGTTTCCGAGTCTTGGTGTTTATTTTAAAAGCAACATCGATACATTTGAGGAGGGCCAATCGTGCAGTAGGGAGTCGGCAATTGGAAACAACTAAAGCGATGAGACAGCAGAGAAATGCAGACGTTTTTCAGAGATCACCGTAGAATGAAGCTACATAGATAGCGCCCTTCTGCCAATTTTAGTCTGGGCGCTTTGTGTGTTGTGTTTGATGTTATTACCGATTTCTGCTTGAGGGATACTTTTTGTTGTAGTGTTCTGTTGTGTGTTATTTATGCTCCTCTTGACTGGACATTTGTTGCCTTTGTATTAGTGACTTTTTGTTTAATAAACGTCGTTATTATTTTCTTTCAAAGTCTCCTGATTTTGTTTCTTCATCGACCACCAAACCGGAAAAGAATCCAACGAAAAGGAAAACCTTGTTAAAAAGTTGTGTATCAAATTAAAACAAAAAATACAAGCTCAAAGTTATAATTAATTCTAAAGTATCATATTTTTTTAAAAAAATTCATAAAAAAGGAAAGAAATATTACGCAGATTGAGATTGACAAAATTTTAATAAAAATATTGAATTTTAAAATGCTTTAAAACCTTTTTTTCAGGAATAATTTTTTTTTTTGAAATTACAGGAAGAAAAAGACGAAATTTCAGTTAGTTTCTAATTATTTGAATATTTAATTATTATTTGAATTTTAAAAATTCGCCGGTATTATTTTATTTTGTATTAAATAATGAGGATAAAAAAATTGAATAGACTAGTTTTTTAGAGGAAGGTGTGGAGCATAGATACAGTGTATGTCCTAAATGTGTTCTAACTTCGAAAACTCATTAAAAAAATAATACTCGGGAAAAAAATTCCTGTTGCACATATATATAAGTTGGAAATTAGATTTTTTTCTCATGTATTCCAAAATGATCCCAAAAGTAACCGTTGACGGGTTCCCACACATTAATATGAATTTTTTATGCAAATCAGTCAAACACAAGCAGAGACAGAAACTGATCATAATCACATGACTCTGTACACTTACTTTAAAATAAATGACATTCAACACGACTCTCGTCACAAAGTATTAGACAAGTACTTTGCGTCATTGTCTATAACAGCGGAGTGTAGCATGGCACCTTTGATGTCATCGACAGTCCTTCGGATGGCATCTATCCATTACAGCAAATTCGATTGGGGTATTTGACACTCATGATACTTGAAGTGTCTCTGCAAACAAAAGTCGGCCAGATTAAGATCTGGTGGCAATGAGGCTTCTTAAACTTACAACCTCGATATATTACTGGATTTTCAGTGAAAATGTCCAACAGGAGAATATTGATTTCATAAGCAAAGTGGGGCTAGACATCAACTTGCATGATAGAACGATTAATAGCACAAGCCTATTCAGCATATCCCATAAAATAGTAACACATTATTCTGTTCAGATTTTCCATTGAATATAGTCAAAACTCAAAATATCCTAAAATAAAAGGTACGATAAAACTATATCAAACTCTCACATTGGAAGATTACAATAGATTGGTGAGGTGATTACGAAGATTCGATAGCGCTCAGGTACAACTGCTTTTCATACTAGCATCACCATGTTGTGAAAAGTTGACTTTCCATCAACAAGAGGTTCAATAGCCATTGTAAGTCAAACTCCATTTCAACCGGTTTCCATATGCTTTGTGCGACGCACCATGTTGCAAAGTTTAGTCTTTCTTCTGTATCTGCTGGAGAAAGACCGGTATTTATTTTGTAATACTGGTCATGAACTCGAATAGAAATCCGTGATTCCATGCAGGAAATCTGGAATCAATTTTTCTGGCACCCAGCCTTATCCTCCCAATTTCACGAACACTGCTACTCTCCAATCATCTCTCGGCTGCTCACTCTTCCATGGCATTCTTTGTAACACTGACACGGTCCGCGCTCAAAGATTTTCCCTCCGTGGACAATCCTCCAAGCCCACCGTTTCCGCAAAATGCCGTCTTAAATTTAGTATCCTATTCAATGGGATTAGACTTTTTTGAGCACCATTTCTCCGAGCGAAATTCTTGCTATGCAGTTGTTGTAGATTCATTATTCTTACAGAAAATTTTAATCAAAACGCTCGATTTTGTAACTATGGCCTACTGCCAGGATCGAATGGCGAATTCATTTCCAGAATGATTTGCATATGTCAATACGGTTGTAATTCCCCGGTTCAGATGAATTTTCGAATCATTAAATTTATGCATAAAATGAAATTTGCATCCGCTACCCCAATGATCGTATTCGATGATTATTTCCTGTCAATAAGAATTTTTGATGTTCGCATGAAGAACTCTGTTTATAAGAAAATAGTCAGAAGGACTTTTTACATATTTCCTGCCATTTTGAATTTTTAAAGTGTAAATGAATTTTCGAAGTACCCTGTTTATGCATACAAGGTCACAATGTCTTTTCACTTACTTGCTGTATACATAGACAAAATGACTTATTACATATTACCCACTATTTTGAATTTTTGAAGTTTGCATGAACTTATATAGCACAATGTTTATTCATATATGGTCACAATGCCTTTTTACATAAATACTGCACACATGATCGCAATGATACCCTTTCTAAGGTAGAGAAAAATCGTCATCTTCCATTAAAAAATTCCGAAATCCTGAGTTGAAAACACACACAAAAAAAATACAGCAATGACAGACATTTAATGAAGCAGATGAACTTGGGTTCTTTTACTGGAACTGTGGCTGAGTCCTAAGAGACACCACCAGCCACTGTACAATCCTCCCCAAGGAGTCATGCTTTTTGATCGTAGTCAAATCCCATCTTTTCTTATCCCACAGATGAGGCCAGAACCAACCACCATAACCTGAAGTTTCTCATCCTTCATTACGAGGTGCTGCCACTTGGACAAAAAATTTCTCGGTATTAACGTAAGTAAATGCTTTATCCTTCAAATGATTTAGGTCCTAAATTTGACACAGATACACGATTTTTTCTCGAAGATCACACAATGAATTTTATTCCCTTACCCAACATCCTTAGTTGGTTGCGTTCTTAAGTTTTGAGTTCATAAAGATATAAATAACTACGGATATAGCAAGCTTACCTGCTTATATACTCATGAAATGTTTGTTAAATTTCATTCGCTTAGCTGGTTGCATTTTTGAGTTTTCTTGTTCATATATACCTGGATAAACCGACATATAGCAACCGGTTGACAGATTTGATTGACAATTAGACACGAGCTTAGAATATTGACGGCAAAACTATTTGTTAAATTTCGTCTTTTTAACTTAATGTTCCTCTGAATAATTGTATTTCCACATGTGCACGAGTGAACAAATTTTAAATTTACGGATTTCTTCCAAGATTTATAGAAATCTACAAACATGACCAACAAACATCGAATTTCTCGTATGCCTTCAGCGTACTGTGATTTTGTAATCAAAAGATTGACAGGATTGTGGGTGATATCATTAAATTTAGCACCCCAGCTATTGATCCAGCCTCTTTTGGTTTTGAATTAGGATGCCAAAAAACTAACCGATAGGATTTTAAAATATTTTCCCTGAAGGTTAAAGGACGGAAGTTCGTCAAGACCGAATTTTCACTCGACTGCAGTCCTTTCTGTTTCGCCCGCCGGAAGCAAAAACACAGTGGAACTTCGTTCTGATATTCCCAAGTCGACTCAAAGCAGTATCGCCCGAAACGAGTCGACTCGAGTTCTTCCCGGCATTATTTATGACAATGTCTCCGGAAGGGCGAATTACGTCATTATTTCGGGGAGCATCATGCGCTCCTGGCACTGAAAAGAAGCGACGTAATTGACGTTTTGATGAATTTTCATTTAGCCCAACATTTTTCTTCCGTACCTCCTCATCAGAGATCCCCGCCTCAAGAGAAGTCAAATTAATCTGACAGTTCATAAATAATGGGGAATTTATAAACAAGAAATTTCAAAAGTAATGGTTCGAAAATATCAATTATGAAGGAGGTTTAGCTGTTGGATTGGGTGCTTGTTTATGCGGAGGAAGGACTTAAATCAACTCAACCGTTCGTCTTTTTGATGGGTATCTTAATAGATGCAGAGTGGAAGATGTATTAATTAAGAAGCCACATTTTTGTAAATCTTTAGCCTCAAAATTTGGCATCTGTCTGTCTTCAGAGTTATTATTTACCCATTTTGCAGATAATTGGGAAACATTTTAAAGATTTGACGATACATCTTATTGGCATCTCAAGTGCGAGGTGGTTAACTGAAGAGATGGAAGCATTCGGTAAAGTTCATTCTCATCACGGGTGGAGAAATAGGCTTAATACATTTGGGACCCTCAAATGAGATTGAAGATAAGGTGATTTATGTATCTGTTATTATTTTGCAAAATAAATCTTGTTGTAAGTAAAATGATTGTGTTAATCAGTAAAATCCTGTAATATTACGAACATTTACAAATGGAGTTGGTTTGTGTGTTAGGTCACACTCAAACCTATGGTCTTTAGAATTTTTTTTAGAATAAACTATAAGGAAGATTATTCACAAAATATCTGTACGTCGAAGAGTCAGCAGGTAATCTAATATTAGGCAAATATCAAAACCAAATAGAGGTATTTTTCAAGAACAATTGGTGACTTCAGTTACAAACCGTTGGCCACGTTTTGGATAATTTGGATGAGTTTTGATACTTTGGATAATTTTGGAACAGTAAAAATATTGATTGTAAGTTCCGATGTCATTAACGGTATGTGTTAAATTTTTTGAAACAAGCGCAATGAACTTTTATAAATCAAGCTATAAGGTTGCGCTGCGCTTCCAGCTATTTGTCGAGGACTCGGTGATCTGATATTTTGGACACGATTTCACTAAAGGCCCGTCGTGTGGGCGAGCTGGTTCGATCTAAATCTGAGGACCACACGTCAAGCGTATAGGGACAGAGAAGCTTGGAGAGTGGAACTTATATCAAGATCAGCGTCGTCCTCGAAACTTGCCCGGAGTTCAATATAACGAGGGTCAATCCTTAAAAGGCACTTCTGCTGCGTCCAAACGGGACGTTCATCCAAGATAGCCAAACATTGAGATAGTTATTTGGTAGGGATCTCTCTTTTCAGATTTCATTGTCCTGAACCCTGGGTTGCAAATAAGGGTTTTTGAGTACAAACTACGTTGTTTGTCAAAATATTCTCACTTTAGTGCGGTATGAAATCTTTAAGAGAATGATTGTCTATGCATGAAGGAGATTTGCGAAGCTTATTTCCCCCCAAAAAAAACTATAGTAACTTCAAAGTAGGCATCAAATGAATAAATTATTTAATGGGAGAAATGAATGCAGTTAAAAATTTCGAAATATTAATAAAAAAAATTTAATCAACTTTCAGAATTCTAAAAAATTTTAAATTCTTCAACGATCACCGTGACATACAGAAATAAGATTCGATGCAATGCATATAAGTAGAAATATTTTCCAAGTCGGCATCTCTAAAAAAACTGAAACTTTTGTGATAAAATATACTATAAAACTAAATGATAATTGTCATTGTTGTAATCATTATAATTAACTTCCCTGAAAATATTTGGGATTAAAGTAACTGCCGAAAGATATGCATGGAGAAAATGTTGTTAATAAAAATCACACGAAAATGGCAGAAACTTATTTAAATTAAAAATTAAATGTACTGGAAAAGTCATATCAAAGTTTTGTAAAAGCGAAACTCTTGTTTAGCGTGCTTTTATTCCTAGCATAAGCTTCGTGTTATTTTATGTTTGAGGCAGAAGTCTTATGTTTGTGCATTGGACATTGCCCAAAATAATCATTTATGTACAG
Source organism: Argiope argentata (assembly GCA_026289955.1). Classification (NCBI taxonomy): domain Eukaryota; kingdom Metazoa; phylum Arthropoda; class Arachnida; order Araneae; family Araneidae; genus Argiope; species Argiope argentata. The sequence goes on from JAOUZG010025848.1 coordinate 1,834,703, forward strand.
CGATTGAGAGACGCAGAGTAAAAAGAAACGATTCTTTCTTTCTTCTTCTTCTTCTTCTTTTTTTTGACAAGTCCATAATATGTCACTGAGACTATTATGCTCTCAAATACAGTTAAAATTCCATCGCTATAAAGTGCTTCATTTAATTATTCAATAATGCATTATCTTTACATGTATTACATTCTTTTATTATTTCCCAGAAGGAAAAGCATTGAAACGAATTTTATGAGAATGAATGAATAGTTCTGAGTATGAGGTATTAATGAAGTTTATGAACTTCTTGTAATTCCTGAAGCTGAAGCACTGATATAGCTGCGTATCTTAGGTATGCACAGCTGTATTTCACAGTGATGGCAGTGAAAGGTTCCAACTATCCTGTAAAGTATCCAAAATTGATTTTTATCAGAATTTGTTTTAAAAACCTCTTGTTGGATTCCATATTGAAACGCTCCATATTTTTGCAAACGATTTCAGGAGGGAGGGAATGAAATCTCGAAGAAGGATTAGTTACGTTATATAAAAATATGGGATTTCACATACAAAGACCTTTTCGGATAATTTCTGTAATTCTTACGATCTATTTTATTCAATGCTTCTTCCCTTACTTTGACACATTTAGCGTAATTTTATAAGCTGTTGGTCTAGTCTTAGTTCTAATGTAAAATCAGAAAAAGAAAATGTTCATTCCGCAAAGGGAGGAAAGTGGTTGATCATCACAAAAAAAAGTTTATGAAGTTGATCATGAACATAATTCCGATGTCAGAACTGGACTACCGAACTTCTGATATTTGATGAAAATGCCCAAATAACTTCCATCCCTAATCAGGACCAATTTATCTAAATAATACATTATGTATATTCATAACAGGAGAATAAGGAAAAATTGAGATTTCCTTTTTCAACCGTGAATAGCCATTTGTAAGAACGATTTTTTTTAAAACTATATATTTGAATTCCATAATGCAGAAATTCAATAATCACGGCTGTTGGAATCTGAAGTTTTTCACTTCAAACGCACTGGAGCAGATCCATTTTTAATTTGAAAGATAAATGGGAATTTAAAAAATGAACTTTTCATATTATCTCATCGTGATGTCTTTAGTATCCGTCCAAGAGATATCCCAATGAGACAACCCAAGCCAAGCTGAAAATTTTCAAAGAAAGATTGCACCATTGACTATATATATATATATATATATAGTCAA
>JAOUZG010025848.1:1836307-1878802 GCA_026289955.1 Argiope argentata
AAGTGCCACAGCACGGCATGGCATGGATTCAACTAATTTGTGAAGATACTCTGTAGACAGTTCACACCATGATTCTTGCAGGGCAGTTCTCAAAGCAGTGGGTGTACGAGGTGGTGGAGATTTCCTAAGGAAACCATATTGCAAATATGGTCGACTACATCCAGATATGGTCGATAATGTTTATATTAGAAGAATTAGGTGGTCAAGAGAATGCTATTCAAGCCACTCGGTAACTACTGTAGATCTGTGGCGGGAGGAGCATTATCCTGTTCGAATTATCTACGTTTACTCTGTCGGGAATTTGAGGTTTCATCGGAAATCTAATATTCGCGATAACCTTATAAATGGTCGGGAGAGAAAATCCAATTTTCCTCCCTACTTCGGAAATGCTGTGCACCCTGTCTAGTGCACTGTCGATTAATCACCGTTAAAAATCTCTTAAATTTTGATAATCTGCCATTATAACAGCAATAATTAATGTAATAGCCTCCTCAGACACCTGTTAGCTTATATACGCAATGTCGATTGCATCGCGTTATGCTGATTTGGTGAACACTTCCATTATTTGTCTACGACCTGCGATACCAGTTTTTTTGGCTCATCAGTGCATTATTTATAAATATCAAATAACAGTTCAATTACGAAATAGTTCCTCGATCAAATCGAACTGGCTGGTAGCTAAAATGTTTGTCCGGAGCAGCTCCAGAATTCCACCTATCTCAATCGGGTGTATCCTAACACAGAAACCCGATTCACACGGAGTTTCTTACAAAATTAGGAACACCTTCTTCAAATATCGATGTCTCCTAGAATCCTCCCGTGATGCCTCTCAATGCTGTCGTCTCTTCCTCTCTTTCTCCAAGCCAAAAAGAAACATCGCATTTCATTTCCGTTACATCTCCGCCTATGACTTTCTATTTGGTGAACTTGAGTTCTTTATCACCCAATAGCTGAACAACAATGCTTCCTCAACGGTCTCCAGTCGATCGTGGGAATGTCTGCTAGTGGCCCATCTTTGTGGCTGACTTTCCCGGACACCTGTCAATGCTAATGGATTGGTCTTTTCTCAATGATTTGAGGAGTCTCTCCGTAATGGGAAAAATGGACATCCAGAACGTTTGACGTTCTTCAGAGAAAGAACGGAACACATATATATGATCTTTTATATGGAGACAACAAATGATCAGACACAATGACTCTACTAGTAAAAAAGATCCACATCTGGAGGTTCTTAGGCACTTAAATGTGTACGAGAAAACGGTTGACGTTATATCTGAACGAAATGCCGTTTATCAAGTGGGGAAAAAGGGGAAACGTTTTAGCTTCCTACAGGAGTGTTTGTAGTATGGCCAGTGACGACTTCTTGGATTTAACGTTAGTCGCCGCCTTTGATGTCTCTGCGCCCACTTATTCGAATTTTTCCGTGTGTCTTCGGAGAAGCTGTTTATGGAGCTTTTCCGAAACATCCATAATTATTTTACTCTCGTGGTGCAGTGCTTTCACATTTAGTTCGCAGTTCTACGGAAACGCGTGACAAAATTGCTCTTCACGTCGGAATTGGAAAATTCATCAACTTTATCGCATCTGTGCTTTGAAAAGGTATTTTCATTTCAATTCGAATTATGTTTTGTGCCATGTTTGAATCTAGGAAGATTTTTTCCCTAAATCAGACCTTAGAATCCTTTGAGAGGTGGCAAAGACTTCTTTCCGGATTAATATCCAAATAAATTCAGTCTGAATTTCTTTTAAAGGAACAAACCATGTTTTCGCATTTTGAACGAACGCACCGCATGAACAACATTTATATTGAAACGAATCAACGGCAAAACAGAGAATATTTTGTAGTGCTTATGTAGGCACAACTTCATAGGTTGTTAATATAGCTGTAACTAATAGTTGATAGTAGCTGATTTTAGAAACTTGAATTTTACTTGCAGATTTTATAAATATGTATCCAATCTTGAATAAAAAGACTGGATTGGCTTTTGATTATAAAAATCTATAACTGAAAACTAACAATTATATACAGTCATTTTTTTAAAAAAAATTGGCTAATACTTCCAACATCAGCTGTCCATATCCGTTTCTTGTTCACTCTCTTACTTTCCTATGGTATAGAGAAAGTATTGCAATCGTCAATCAGTATTGCAATCAAAAAAAGATTTGAATGAACCTTTATGTTTCAGACCTCTATGGATTCGAAAAAGAAATTTTAAGAAAATGTCTGCCTGTCGAGAAATAAACAAATAAACTAGCTGAATGAAATGCACATTCAGATCTTTGCATTAAATTGGGTGCAATAAGTTTAGTTACATAAACGTCTCGTTTTAAAGCAACACTAGAGTTATTTTGGTACTGCCTTCAAAATTCTGAATCGTGGTCAGATGATGAGGACAACATCCGAACTGGTATCCTCTCTCCAAGCTTCCAAGTCACACCAGCATCGGGACATTTTGCCCCGACAAATTTAACGTCCACCAGACCCGTTTACACAGTGGTTCTTGGGTGGAATCGGGGCTCGAACCTGAGGCCCTCAGATTCTGAAGTCAAAGATTTACCACCAGGTCTCCGAGGCCGCCTGTATTAAATTCGAAGATTTCAATTAAATTTTGAGATAAATCTGTGGAACGAAAATCTGCCCGGATGCTCGAATATGAGTTAACACAATAACTAAAAAACGAAGAGAGCTAGATGGATAAAATTCGATGAGGCAAATCCAAAAAGGTTTTAGTCGTCTGTCAAGCAAGTAAACTTGAAAATTCAAAGCTGAAGTCTTATATATATAAAATTTTGTATGTGAATTTATGACTACTTTTGTAATTATGTGTCAAATTTTTGGTTTCAATTAGCAAAAAAAAAAAAAAATCCACCTAAAACGCAACATTACTTTTATGAGAGGGGAGCAAAGGGAGTTTTGAGGAGATCCCACCCATTGGTTTGTGAATGTGCCGCAGCGAGCGTAACAGAAACGTGACGTGATATGACGCAGATGGTTAGCATGACGTCATCTATGTCATTACTTGACGTAGGTGGCATGTTATTCATGTTCTGCAAATGAATGTGTAGTCAGTTATTTACGCCGATAAATAAAATTCAAACACTTTTTTCGTCGACATTAAATGGAAATATATGTCTCATTCATCTAATGTAATAATACTTCAAGTTCAGGTCGTGTTATTGAATACTAGTCTCTTTTGGTGACCATCTGGTTGGACAAAAATAATGTTCTCTAAAAATTTTTAATTAAATATTTGTGTACCTTGATTTCTAAATAGTTTCTTTTTAGCGAAATAGTATTAAGCTTCAACTTTTGATAATCATAAAACTGATAATATTATTATAGCCTCATAATATTTTGGTCATTGTATTACATCACACAAATTTCTCTCGATAATCTAATAATCGATCAATAAATGTACAAAAAGTAATTACAAGTCTAAAATTGAGCTCTTCTATATTATATTCAATAAAATTAAACTTCCCAATAAAGCGTGTCGGTTTTCAGCCATCAAATTTGATCATGTTATAAATCTCTGGATATCATTGTTTTAGGGCAATCAAAAGCTTCATCATTTTAGACGGACAGTTTCAGGGGAAGTCCTAGCGTTGATTGGCATATTTCATTTAAGCCTGTCAATGGAGATGTCTAAAATTTCACCTTTTTATATAATAGTGCCATTCAAATTTTCATAACATTCAGATCTCACAGAAAATAGCCGAACTTTTTTCATTTAAAATAATAGTGTCTCATTTTTTTTATTAAATAGGACTCATAAAACAAAAGATCCGTGTAAAAATTTAAAATTCGTAATTCATGAAAAGATTTATTGCTTCAAATTGCACAAAATAAGATAATTTATTTCATTTAGACGGTATTTATTAAACGTATAAGCGAACTAATAAAGTTTTCGAAATTAATTGCTGGACTGCGATTAGATTGGATACCATGAATATATTAAACTGTACATGCCTTAAATAAAACTGAATGATTGAATTAATACTATTTTGCAGCAGCTGCTTTACTTTGTCTTCTCTTCCGGATGGCGATGCCTGATCAGGTATGCATCTCATGATGCACTGCTATTGTAAATAATACGCGTTGCGAATGTTTTATCTTCCGTTTCTTTTCTGTGTGAAATGTGAACATTAAAGAAATATTCCCGAAAACATATGTCCTTTGGATTCCTCTTCACGAATCATAAGGATTTTCATTTTAACACAATAGCTATTTTGAAACGCAGCAGAAAATATTTTTATCGCACTCAATTTTTAAAGAAATAAAAGGACATTTTATATTTATTCTATTTCGTATACACGCATGCTGAACGTTGCACTTTCCGAAGTTTGAGCTAAATTTTTCAAATTCAATTCAGATTTTATGAAGACGCTGATAAAAGATAATTCTTCCCCTAGTATTCATAACATGCATGCTAAATTTTATTTTCATTTTATGAAAAACTAATTAAAATTAGAAACAGAATTTATTGGCTAAACCTTTATTATTATTGAAAAGATTTTTTCTTTGAATTTTATACTTTCAAGTTGTTGAATCTTTAGTAGTTATCAGGAGGAAAACAATAAATGTTGCTTAATTTTTAATTTACTGAAACTCTACTTTAAATTCCAAAATTAAAAATCGCCTTGAAGTGCGCGTTCTTGTCCCCAAAAGTATACATTGTAATGACTTGATCCTGGTCGTTAAAATAAACGGGTAGCGTTTAAACACAAATGTTTTATTTACAGCTTATATACAATAAAAAACAACTCGTCCTCATCTAGGTTTATATGCTGGGAAATATTTACATCTGGATTAAGAGTTCCACGACTAACACAAGGAAAACTAACAGGCTGTCAGCGTTTACGGCTACTGCGGGCAGCTCAAGAGATCTACGGATTTACCTCCGGTAGATCTTTAATCAATAAATTCTAGATCACGCGTATCTCTTCAGCTGTCCAGCTCTTCAGCACGTCTCACAGCTCCTCAATTCAACTCACAGTTCCTCAGTTCAGCTCACAGCTCCTCAGTTCAGTTTACAGCTTGTATCATCTCGTCTAGTGTCTAGTCGGATCAGCTGGTCTCGTCAGATCAGCTCGTTTCCTCGTTTTCTCTTCCTTTCAAAACCTTCCATTTTAACCTCGGTCAAACTCCGCCTCTCATGTTCACACTGGGGCGCTAGAGATGCCGGTCATCCAATAATTTTTCAGAAATACTCCCAATGGTCAGCAGTTAACCGTGGGAATATTTTCTAATCGTCCGCACCCCTAGCAGACCCTTCACAATAAGGAAATATTCCCATCTGGAGGTTTCAGTACTTCTTTCTTCAAAGGGCAGTAAAACGCATATATTTTTCCTTGTCGGAACTAATTCCAGTTTGGGTGGTCTCAAAGGAGAATAGCTACATCTGGAGTTTTAACACGGTTTCTTTCTTCAAAGGGCCGTAACCCGCTTGGGCGGTCTATTATCTCGACTCTATTCACGTCCAGATGGTCCAGAGGGTAACATCAAAGCGGGAAAAACACAGTGCGCAACAAAGGAAAGAATCATCTCACCGCAGGCCAGATGTAACAATGCTGAAACATGTGCCTCTTAGAAAAAGGAGGGAAGTTTTACAACTTCTTCATAACATGGACCAAGTTTGTCATGTCATAATTTAGAGCCAGGAAATCCGTGGAGACTCATCAAAATCTAAAATTTTTTTGACGATTGCAATATTTTATTACTATGCATTTCGAATACATGAGAATGTAAAATAAATTCTTACTTTAAATATAACCCATGAGTTAAGCTTTCATTTCATGTAAATAAGGTTGTAATGATACCAAGTATTAAATATGCATACAAATATTAAAATATCAACCATCGCAAAAAAGTTTCACAATTTTTATAAATGCTTTCTTAATTACTTTCTAGAATATGTTAAATTTTTAAATAAATATTAAAAAAACTACAAAACAGCAACCATCCCATAAATTCTAGCTGGAAGCTATCCCACGAATTTCTGGTACTGGAGAAGAACATTCATAATAAAAGACTAAATATTTTGCTACTGCCTTGCATTTTTAATTTTTAAAAAATCAGCAAATCATTAAAGCTCAATATCTCTGTTACCAAATTTTTTTTAAAAAAAAGGGTAAAATTAAGCAACAAAATCTCGTTTCCAGTCCCAGCGAGTAAAAAGGAATGGCTATTCTTGTAGAAGATGTTTCTTATCACTCTTGATGCTTTTCGGAAAGGGAAGCGACAACCCTTCATCCGCTCGCTTCGGCCTCAAGCACGATGACTCTTCGAGAGCAAGTACCGCACAAATACCGTCATTTTCTCCTCTCAGTGAAACGAGTGCGAAACCATTTGAATTTCAAATTCAGAAACGAGGGCTCGGACGAAGCAGCTGCATAACGAGCGGCGCGAAGGGGCCTTCAAGCGCACCTCACCGACAAGTCTGCACAACAGAACTCAAAAATAAAATGTTAATGAAAATATTTTTATTTTATTCAGTTTCGGTGGATGTCGTTTCTTTTCTTTTCTTCTTCTATTTTGTAAGTGAATGGAACGAAGACCAACTGCACCAACTCTCTTTTCGGAGGAAAAAAACCACATTAGGGCCGGAATTGCCACTCCTCCCCGCATTCCGGTAATTGTTTTAAATAAAAATGGCATTTGTATAGAGGTGAATAATGAGCTCATGAAATCATAGCTTCAGCGCAGAACAACCCTCCACATCAGAACGGGTCGTTCCGCCCTGGAAAATCAGCAGCTGCTCTAAATTCTTAGAATCTGCGTCGTATTCGCAGAATTCCGTTGCAACGAAACAATCCATTTATGCCTATTTACATTTACTGTGCTCGGTATTCAGGCTCTACGAGGGGTCGGACAGAAATTTTCATGCCTTTCTAAATGGGTCTCATCTCTAGTTAGTGCAAAAGACAAATTTTATTGAGGCAATGCAATATTTGCGGAATATTGTTCATATTTAATATTTTCGGCAGCATAATTTTTAATCACTACTTTCGTATTATTATTCGTATGTAATTTGATTTAAATAACCAATTCTTTCCTAAGACTACTGTAATTTTGATTCGTTAAAATGACTGGAAGCAACTTAAAGATAAATAATCAGACATCATACTATAAATATATACTCCTTTTTAGATCAAATTTATTGAGTGCGTGTATGCATTTTGATCCTTTTTCATTTTAAAAAGGTATTTATTAAGAAAAATGAGCACTATATATAAAAATCAAAATATCTTCCGACATTTCTACAACTTTTTACAATTTTAGAAGAAAAAGTCCTGCGACTCATTGTCTTCGATTTTTTTTTTAAATCCTGTAGGCCGTTTTTGGACATTTACATCGAAATTACGCCCTTAAAGCATTGAAACTAAAACCGAAAATTCAGATGCCATGGTCACCACAAGTCTCTAAAAGGGTCTGATGGGCTTCAGCAGCAGATTTCTTCAAATCATGCAAAACACGCAGTGAGTGTCGAGAGTGACGCAAAAGTGAAAGCAGTGAGTGCAATTTAGGGCGTTCCACGATTGGGGTATCTTCACGCTGAATAACTCAATAAAGGGAAACTTTCGAAATGGTAACAATAAAGTCATAATGAATTGGTATAACCTGAAATCATTGTCGTTTATAAAGGAACTTCGCATGCTTGCGTATAGATGTCGCTGATTCAAATAAATGCTAGCACCTAATATTAGTTGTTAAGTTGAATAACTGAAAGAATATTTCTGTTCTGAAAAGGTTTTTGTTCTTTTAGGAGACAAACTTGTTTTTTTTTAACTTTCCAGATCTAATATTTGAAAATCTTTGTTATCTTTTATGGCATCTGAGTAGGGCAATTAAGAGAGCTTTATTTAAACTTTTGAACCTTTCATTATTGATGGTGTTCATTTTATTGTTAAAAATATCAAAATTAAGTTTTTTTGTAAATTTTAAATGTGACGTTAGATATTAACACTAAATATAACATTATTATATGGTTGTATTTTATATCAATTTATTTGATTTAAAGAATACTAAAAAAAATGTTATAAAAATGTAATGTCACAAACAGGAAAAACTTCCTTATAAAATGCATAGCATTTTTGTTCGGTATATTCTATACAAAAATCAAAATAAAATCTACAAATATGAAGTAACTATTTATAAGTAATAAAAAACAATCAGTAATATTCTAAATCTAATTCATAAAATTGTACAGAAATAAATTTCTCAAAAAAATATATTCAATTAAATTGAACATAATGGATATAAGTTCCTCCTCAAGTATCAATTTGGGAATATCTGTTTTCGCATGCATATCCGGGTCCAATGTGATCCTTTGTAGCACATCCTGATTTTAAGCTTTAGCAGAAAAGGAAATAAAAACTGTGATAGGATTGTCAGCTGAATAGTGCACAAAATTTGAGAGAAAAGGCTTTGTGAAAAAAATCTAAGAACGAAAAGCGACGTAAAAATTCCACAGAAAATTTCATGTTTAATTATTATGAGGTTACATTATTGATGCCATTTTTATAAATTTGTTGCAATAATAATATCTAAATACTACTCACGCCACTTAAATTTTTTTTTCAGTACACCTATTTATAAACATTTATTAAAAAATGTAATAAAATTTTTTTTTAATCAAAATATGTAATTATGTAATCCTTGAAGTCTTCCGGGGACGGAAGATGATGCCTCATTCAAATAAATTTTTACATGTGAGCATAAAACACCATGGGACATCCTTTTCTGGTTATGTCAAAAACAAATTGTAAAATAAAAAAAAATAAAATAAAATCGCCCTGATAAACTGACCCACCGCACTGTGCAGTTCTGTCCAGTTAGAGTGAATAAATGTTAATATAATGTTATTTAAATAACCAGGAAGTTCTTGAAATAATTATGTTTAGAAAAACCGCGAAAGTTCCTTAGCCACACGAAGAAAATATCACTTTCTATTTATGAGAAAAGAAATTACTAATTAAAAATCGATTCTTTAAAACATTTAAAGAAATAAAATGTATTTGTTTCATTTTTCTGTAAATTTATATTGAAAAAATCTGAAACTACAAGCAATAAAAAATTTTAAGAAATTAATACAATTCGATGTTATTAATACAAATTGAGAAAACGTTGTTCTAAATCCAGTTAACTAAATGGATTCGGATAAAAATCATTGCGACCAGATTAAGAAACGCTATTATGTCTCATTCTGTACACTCGGGAATTGAACGATTTTGAATTTTGTGTTGACGACAGGGATGAGCGTTTCTTCGCAAAGCGAGTTAATCACATTATTAACGAAAAAAATATTTTTTGTTTCAGAAAAAGTTTAACAAAAGTTCCAGTTATTGTTTCTATTCAAATAAAAAATATGAAGTCCTAATGAATATGCCGAAGGTTGTAAGAGAATTTTAGTATTAATTTCAAAAATTAATTCCCTTCAACTCCATTAATACTAATAAAAGGAATAAATTATAATTAAGGAATAAATGGAAAATCGACAATTCCTTTCCATATGGTGCGCGCAAAATCGGGTAAACGCATAAAAAAATAGGAAAGAAAGAAAATTGCCCGACAAAGAAATCTGACTAATCTTTGGCACGTGCTCCGACCCCCACGGCGGAACCCTTTCCGAAAGGTAGCGTCTTCCTGCTGTCGGGAGATCCGACTCCCTTCCCCCCCCCCCTTAAGAGGCTTTATTTCCTTCCCTCCTTTTCAGCGCGGAGGGGGGGGGGGAGAGCGGTTCCAGAAACGAATGCCAAAGAATATTTCAATGCAGGGAAAGAGTATCGAAATGGAACCCAAGAATAAGCAGTAGATGGAATTGGAAAAAAAATCCTGTGCTGAGAATATCGCAAAAGAAGACGGGAGGGAAAAAACTGTGAAAATTTAATACGCCGGATGCAGCGTTGTCTTCCGTTTCCATCCTGTGACAAGATAACCCGATAGAGATGGGAGAAACTGCATCTCCAAAATGCAGGTAAAGCTCTGGAATTTCATCTATGCAAACGGTATTCGCGGAACAAGAATGTCTTCTGTGTTTCTGTTTCGAATTGGAACAGCGCGAAGTTCCCTTTTTCTACTTTATTCTTTTTTTTTTTTTAACTAGAAGCGAGATATCTTATTACAGCTGCACTCAAAATCTGTCCATCCACCGTTTTGGCTTAGCTTCCAAATAAAAAATAAAGATGGCGCTTTCAAATTCTTTTTTCTAGAATCCTTGATGTTAGTTTGCACGTCGATCTTTTTAAACGTACTGGTTTCATCAAAAATATAAAATGAAAAGCAATATTCCTTTCTCGAATTCAGAAATTTAATATTCTTACGGAAGGCATCAGGTACTCCAAAGACTAGAAATAAAAATAAATTCAAAGAAGCCTGTATCTCAGTTCTTTATTCAATATCTTAAATCTGAATAGAATAGTAAAGTTTGATTCTCTTAAAGTTGATTATGATGAATTTCTGTATTTTTAAATTTCCCGAGTCCATATATTTATATGCATAATTTAATCGTTTCTATCTTACTATTGGTACAATAATCCAAAAATGATACAAACTAAATGGATAATGAGACATGTAGAACAATTTTTTTCAAATGTTGGCAAAAACCATCTAATTTAAAAAATTGTCTATCCGTCCATACTGAATACGAAAGATTTGATGAATAAAATTTGGCGACTGGTTTTATTATCAGAAAAGTAAACGTTTATCAGTTGTGGTGCCAATCTATTGGCGTGTCTATTAAGCAACATATCTATGAGTATGTAAACATGATGACTCAGAAAAAAAAAAATGTGCATGTGATTTTGGCAATGAAACGGAAAAATGGAGTAAATTACATTCATTTTGGTGTATGTGTGTGTGTGAAAATTTCAGAATATTTTTTGCGAATCAAATAATATTTTTTTGATAATTTAGCATGCCACTTTAAATTTACAAGGGAATCAGCCTAAAAATATACACCAGCAGCCTATTGACTTTTAGTTGTCGTGTGTGATTAATGACATCATTGTTGAAAACATCATTGTTGAATAATTAATACTTTCTACGTTCAAATTAGTCTCGGACCTTTATACTCGGTATAAGTTAATAATAAAAAGGATTCACGACTATCCCCCTCCAAAAAATAATATTGTTGCACATAAAAAAAGCGAGTGAAATAAAATATATGACTGGGACTGGTGCATTTATTTGGGGTGGTGGTGGCTTGATGGTAAAGCTTTGGCTTCGGAAACGGAGGATTTCATGTCCGAGATCTGGTTCCATCGAAAAACCACCGTGTAAGTTGGCCTGTTGTATACTAAATCCGACGGGGGAAAGGTCCCTCCTCTGATGTGTGTGGAGCTTGGAAAGTGGAGCGCCGACTCAGTTGTCTTTCTCGCCAGCTGATCCCTTAAAAGCCGTATTTTGTTTTAAAACGCGAATTTAATAGGACTAAACTGGTGCATTATTTAAATCTTTTAAGAAAAACAAAATCTGAAGATTCATTGGGGAATTTTGTATGTTTAAAGCAATATATATATATATATATATTTATATTTATATAATAATAATAATAATAATAATAATTAAATTGACGAAGAATTAATTACTTATTCTTTTTACTTTTAGTAATTATTAAACTAAGATTAAAATTAAAAAGTAGAATTCAGAATGTATAATTTTTTTTAATCGGATGGAGTTTTATGGTTTTCCTCCAATTTTCGTGAATTTTAAAGGAATCTCTTTAGATCATATATCCCATGGAAACCTTTTCCCCTACTCTCACAAAATTAAAAATACAAAATTTTAAATCTAATTATGCAGCTGATGCAACGGAACTATTTTGGAAAATACAAAAGCGTTGTAATCATTTTTTTAAATAAAAGTACTTCGCTTAAAACGCAGGACTGTAGTTATCAACTCAGATTTTCAGGATTCATTTGTAGAAATGAAAATTTTATGAATTTCCAAGTTCTTCGAACTGATTTCATTGAGCAGAAGGTAGGGCGAACTCTTCTGCGAAAACTTTGCTGCAGATGCCGTGGGAAGATGACCGAAACAAACACCGGGCTCCGATGGTCGGGACTATTACAGGGGGAAAACAATTTTGTTGAATCGCATGCGATTTCAGGAGAATTATGTATTCTAAGTTTGCCATACGTTACACATTAAATGCGTAAGCATTATGTCTATAAATATAATATTTTGAATGAAAATTGTTAAATGTTATGAGTATTTATGTGTTAAGTCTTTTAACTTGAGAATCGAAGAAAATTCTGATGAAATGTAAACAGACAAATGATTTACTGTATGATATAAATTATGGAAAAAATAGTAAAATGGTAAGGAATTTGAATATTATTTTTGTTTATTTACAATCCAAAACAAATTACGCTAATTATTCGAAACGACAAGATTTCAATCATTTAAAACCATGTTTTTTTGTTTATTAATACGAACTTTTTAAGAACTTCAACACGTTTGAGGGGTGTGAAAGTTTGGAGAGGGAGGTGAAAACTCAGGTGTCGTCCTCGTCATCTAACAGCGGTTCAAAATTATGAGGTTCGTCTCAAAATAGCCCCGGTGTTGCTTTAAAACAGGACGTTAATATAGTTAAACTAAACTTAACTACCTAAAAAATATTCTATTTGTATCACATGATTCAAATCCCATAATGCCTCAATCACTGCGTAGCATTTGAATTTCTATCTAAGGTTCCTGTTTATCAACCCATAACAATAATTATCAAAACTCGTCATTTATCTTACTCTATGTTTCCTGTTTGAGTAGTTTATCCGAATAAAGCTCAACGCAATCATTTCAGATAGATTTCAAATGTAACATCTTATGCCTTTTGAATGCTTTATGAACTTTTAATCTCTTAATGTGTGTTTTTTATGTGCTTTATGTGCTTTTTTAACGCAACTTGACTTAATTTGGAATTTGAACGCAGTAATTTTCAAAAGACTTCTCACGATTTTGAAATTTTATATCCATATGTTTTTTAGGAGACAATCAGCAATTTTGATGTTCTTGGAATTTAAATTAGCCATTATTGGATTTGGAACAACACAAATTGTTTAGTAAAATTTCCAATTCATACAAGTGACTCTATTTTACAGCGAGACGCATAAAAAAGTGTAATAAAAGTGATTTTTAATCAATATAGTTATAAATACAAATGATAAATTAGAGCGAATGTATATTAAAAGGGGGATTACATTTTCCCTGAAATGAAAAGTTTAGCAGCTATCGCCATATTCAAGTGACGTAAACATAACATTTACGTATAATCCTGTTTAATTATTCCTTTTTTTTTGTTAAATTTAAAATATTGCACGATTATAAGACGAAAAAAATCTGAAATTGCATCTATGTTTAAAACTATTTAGTCTACATAATTTATTCTTATTAAATTTATTCTTTGAAAAATACATTCTTGCTCAATTTCATTTATAATAGAGATAAAGATTGTTCATATTTTAATTAAAGAAGACAATGAAATAATTCTGCATATCAGTTTTTTTTTTTTTTTTTTTGTGGAAATTTTTATCAGTTTGAAAGAAAAATTCTCTGTGAAATTCATTTAGTTAGTTCATTTATCTCCAAAGATTAAAAAAATATTTTTTTTCTTTTAAATATGAAAACATAGGCATAATTAAATTTATCTTTTGAATTAAAAATGTGTGCATTCGATATTCTTATTCACTCACGCATATTTAATGCTTTTATTCATACTCAGTTAATGAATGGAATTCGGATCATCTTACTTAAATTAATTATTGATAATAAGTTATTAATATTGCAATTATTCTTGTTAGATTCAGCAGTTAATTATATATATATATATATATATATATATATATATATATATATATATATACACTTGGTGCTGAGTCCTCTTTCGTTCTTTTTTGTTGTAGAGAAGCGTAAATTTTTTTAATGAACTGACATCTTAACAATTGCAATTTTTATATTAATTATCGCTATCAAAATATGTGATTAAATTATTTTATCTTAGAATTGGGAGCATATTATAACAGGAATATAATATGTGTATTGTAAAAATTGGGATTTTTAGTATATGCATCTATTTGAAATAATCCTTTGAAATCAAAATTAGACGGATAATTTAAGTCAGCACATAGTCATATTCTGGGGAGGACCATTAAATTCGATCTTTAATCGAACTAATTTACTATCTCCTTTACAGTACCAACCATCATTCCTTCGGTAGGTTCCAAATTACCCCAGTGACCAGTGTATACAGATTTTGGTTTCTGATCACAGATGCGAAATTATTTAAAGTGTATACATATTGAAAAGTTAAAAAAAACAACATTTTTTTTTTCAAAATATATCTTACCTTTCGTTTCCAACACTCTAAAATTATTGCTTTTGCATTGCTTTTTAATTAAAGCATATTCAATTTTATTAAATATTACATAGAGACTACCATAATTATTTAGTGCCTGCAAAGTGTTGTAATTTATGATCATCATATCTCCAATTTTACCGGTAAGAGAAGAGAAAAGAATTTTTATTAAAACCGAAGTGAATGTATATTATAAGTCACGAGAAGTGTTGGAAGTGCACCAGTATAACTTGAGTAAAGATTCGTTTAGTTCAGTTTTATTAACGCCCCTTTTTTTAAAAGCAACACTATCGATATTTTGAAACGGACCACATAATTTCGAACCTCCAGTAGACGACGAGAGCAACACCTGAGCTGGTACTTCCCACTCCAAGTTATCACATCCCACCAGTGGGCGGACGTTTGGCCAAGATGGTTCTAACTTGCACCAGTTCCTGTTACTCAATTATTCAGTGGAATCGGGTCTCAAACCTGAAACTCTCCGGTTCCGGAAAAAAGATCTTACCATCAGGTCCCCACAGCCAAGCAAAGATTCGCAGTTCAATTTATTCGTAGGATGTAAAGATCCCCTTCAAATATTTTTCTCCCCTTATCAGCAAAACAATAGTTCAGAACAGAATGTCCTTGCTGACTACATGTGGTTAGAATATTGGATACTCGTAATTAGTTTCAGTTGTAACTTGATAATATTGAAATTGATTTAAACTATCGATTTTCACGCGAAAGAATAATTTCTTCTAAAAGCTTTCCGTTCGATTTTTTTCAATGCCCCTACGATAATCAACGACAGAGAAGTTTTTTCAGGAATACCAAGGATAGTCTTTTATTATTAACAGATGATTTCGCCATTCAGTAGATGAGTTGCCAAAAAAAAAACTCTAGTAACCAATGGTTGTCAATGCAAATTATAATATCAGCCAGTGCCAGCTTAAAGCAGTTATTTTTCAAGCGCAAGATTCCCCTGAAGTTCTATGACATTGACCACTTTGTGACCGAGTGCCAACCGTCTTGAAGAAGGGAATCGGTCTGGTGCTAAGCCACGTTCCAACGACCCGTGCCAGCATTGAATCTGTCGTATTTTGCTCTATTTCCCCTATCTTGTGCTTTTTCCGGGGTCCTTGGATGTCTGTTCATTTTATCGACAGTTTGAGAGATGCTCCGAACTGACTTCTACAGAAAATGGTGGTCCAACAATGGATCAGTTGGCAGATTTATGACTAAATCCGTTACACCATGGATCTTCGGAACGCGTCTTTATGAACGAGCTCTGTTAAAGACAGCAGTCGGCCACAGCAAATTTTTTGACCAATGGCAGCGGGATGGCTGGCAGTACGCAAGAAAGAAGAAAATCCGGAAGATCTGTTGCGAAAACCCTCGAGACACTCACATCTTCCTTGTTGTATCCCTTTCTCACCCTATCATTGGTTCATTTTCTAAAAGCAGGAAAGCCATAAGGCTTGTTCTCAGGGACTGGTGGCTTTTCTTGAAGTCATATTACTCCTTTTCAAGTAAACAACCAATGAGACACTGAAAAATTACAGAACTGCGGACGAAGAAAACTAAAGGAATATGTAAACCTCTTTTTTGAAAGCACATTAAATGGTAGATTAGATACTTTCTCCAATCTTTGCCCATTCAGAAATGCTGGGTGGAATAGTTTAAAAGGTTGTATTGTAAAATTATAAATGCAATAAAAGGATGCTTATAATTAAACACTCCTATACTGTAACAATCCGAAATATCGACACGGCACTATGGCCGATCTTTTTGCAGAATTTCGTATGAAGCCTCTTTCATCTACGAAAGCGAGCATTTTTCCAATCTTTCCATTCTCTAGTGAAGTCACAGCTCATCAGAGACAATTTTGGTATGACTGAATATATCAAAATATATATACAAGGCATATTTTGTAAAATATTTTTTATTAAAATAATCTATTGCATCTATATGATTGGAAATTTTAGTTCGTTTGTCAGCATTCAGAGAAAGCACTCCAGTTTCAGAAAAATGTTAATTTTAATGCTGATAAAGCTCATCCAATAGGCTTTGGATTTTAAGAAAATGGAAATAACTCCACAAAATATCTTAGCTTCAGAGCACGATATAGCTAAAACTAAAACAATCATACACCACCGTTTGGTTTCACTATTTTGTTTGGTCCCGGCTCAAAATAAAATTTCTGCTCCGTCTTAAATCATAATGGCATCAAAATCTTTCTGTTTGCGTAAGCCAATAGAGTACACTGCACAAAACCTCAACTCAAGAGGAGTTCTTTCTAGAAAACGAACAGAAGCACGGAAATTCACAAAATTTCTTTTGAAATCCATTAGTGAATGCTTTTCACTTGCATTAATGACACATTTTCCAAGAGGGAAAAATGTTCCATGCCTTCAGAGCAGTAATGGTCTGAGTGGAGAAGGAATGTTCGGTCGCACTGCTGCAGAGAAAACATTCACTTTGGAACTGGTGCGCGTTTGATTGCCTTTTAGAATGAGGAGATTAAAAACAATATTAAGAGTAAGGTATAAGTGAGCAAAACGGGGTTGAAAATTCTATTTAAAATGAGCAAAAATCTTCCATTAAAATAATGGACGGAAAGTTTTAGAATGATTATTTGGAGCGATTCGACGGTTTTAGAGTTCGCTCTGTGCACTTGATACACTACTGCCTAAAGAATGATGCGTCGCTTTATTATGAATGCAACATCCTCGTGGTTCTTATAGAGTATTTTTTCGACGAAAGAACTAATAAGGCATTGAATATTTATGATTTGGGAATTTTTCAAGCCAAATACAGATTTAGAGTCTCCCTTTCAGTGACCCATTGTACCCGAGCGTTCGGCATTTTTCTGTCGCAGCGGCAGCAACGGCGTTCCTATTATCCTAATAATATTGCTTCAAATCTATTTATTTATTAATTTTTGAACATCATAACGGAAAAATGCTTTCACAATATAACGAGTTAGATAATGATGAAAAACAAGGATAGATAAGTGAAATTTAGAATGTGATCTTGATCTCAAAACTATAAAACTGCATCAGTTTTGGAACAATAATCCAAAATGCATATTGGTTTCTCTTGGCTGTACTACGAGGTTGGATGCGAAAAGTAATATTTTTATCCTGGCCGATCAAACAAGATAGAAGCGTAACAAAACAATTCTTTTATTTACAGTCTTATATATGTACAAAAAAGTTGTTCTCGTCTTGGTTAATATTATTTATAAATATCTAATGACAGTTCAATCACGAAATAGTTCATCTATCAAATTTGAGAATAAGTCACTAAAAAAATACTAAAAGACTGCTAGCTCAAACGGATAGTCCTTGAGCCTCTCCAGAATTCCACCGATCTTTATTGGGTGGATCCTAATACAGACCAACCAACGGAGATTCTCATAAAATCAGGAACAGATTATTCAAACCTTGACGTCTCCCCAAATTTTTCTCAGATGTCTCTCACTGCTTTTCTCTCCCTTTCTCTAAAAAAGGCAATTTACTTTTATCAAATCTCCACTTCTCACTTTCTCATCATTGCATTTGAGTTCCTTATCATCCAACAGCTGCTCATCAATACTTGCTCAATGGTTTCCAGTCGATCGTGGGAATGTAGGTTCAAGACCCATCTTTGGAACTGACCCTTTCCGAACTGATGCTAATTATAATGAATTCACAGCTAACGCCGGCTAAGGGCCATTTCAACACATAATGATAACAGTTGCTTATTGATTGTTTCTCGAAGATTTTAGGGATCCCTTCATATAGAAAAAAAGTTTAATATCTGGCTGCTTTTACATTCTTCTCTATTTAAGATATGATAGATCTCTTTGAAACGACGAAACACACATCTGAGATCATTTATCCGGGTACAACAAATGCCTAACCACAATAACTCTATTGGTGAAGAAAATCTCCATAGGGTGGCCTGTAGGCACTTAACAATGAGTGAAAAAATAGTGACGTCACATTTGGTCTTAATACCAATTACCATGTGAGGAAAAAGGAGAAACGTTAAATTATCGAACAAATTGATTTTAAAAAATGTTTTGCGTTTTGTAAAAATTTGTGTGTGTGTGTGTGTTTTCTCTTTTGGTGTGCCACACTTTTCTATTATGTTCGTTGTATGAATTATTAATTTTTATTACATTTATGATAAAAATTAATAATACTAACTAATTTTTATTATTCTTATATTCCTTTTATAATTCCTTCCATACTAATATTCTTTTTTCTAAGTTGTCCAAAAATGCATATAGAAAGTTTCGAAAAAAATGTGTCAAGCTGAACAGTCACCTCATATCTGTTAAGGTTACTTTAATTGTAAATGCACTGTACGTCATATTAAACAAGTCTTGTCCTTTTTTTATACATAACCATGTTTTGCTTCACGCCTGACATAAAAGTTCTATTGACTTCTTGTGTTCAGCCGATCCTCACGCCACCAAGAAGCGAAGCAGTATCGACAGCTTTCATTAGGAATGATCAGATGGCAGATTTTCTGTAAGCGTTTTTATAAATGAAGCTGAAACTTTTTTGTGTGCTATAGTAATATGAATTACTAAAAATTGTTCCTTCAAATTTTATCACGAATATTGGAAATCATCTATAAGACACTCATTAGCTAATTCCTTAATCTTTTAAAGACATATATATACTTCTAAATGGGATAAGTGCTAAGAATTCTCTAAAGATTTGTGCGATTATTATTTCATTATACTTTGTTTGAGTTAATACATGCATTTCTAAAACACAGAATGGTCATAAAATAATTTTCCATGTTCATAATAGACCATTGTTTGTTCTGTTTCAAGGCATGCATATTTGGAACGTCACAAGGGTACACTACGGATTCCAGGCCCTCCACAGCGAAAAGTTACTTGAGGTTACGTCTAGTGAGCGGGGCAGACATTCCCTCTGAAAACATTGACTGACAGCTCTCTCAGTTTCAAAATGCTGTGGCAAAAGAGTCTGTACTGAGCTATGAATATGTGGCCGTGGAACATTTGCAGAAAAATTATTGAGTCCAAGCACTGCTTTTGCTGCAATTGCAAAATAACAAAAGTTTGAAGCATTCGTTCATATTTTTCGCCATTGATGTTGGAGGTAACAGGACCTGTTTAAGTGAATACGATGGCTGGATTATGAAGTTAGCTGTGAAACGTCACCCCGTGATCGTATTTGGGGAATGCAATTGCATTTCGCAGGTAATTATGGCAACTACAGATACTGAAATACAGCAGTTCTGTGCATTGACAGATTGAAAGCTATTTAGGCAGATGTATATTACAAAACAAAAATATTTTCAATTCTGATTGTTACCGAGTATATCAGTTGGCTAAAATAAAATTTCGAATTATTTTTAAAAATAAACACGGCAGCGTGTTTCTAATTGGATCATTTCTATTAACTATTATTTTTAAATGATTCTGAACAGAAACAATGTACTTTTAAATGCGCAATGAACTTCCCAAAATCTATAATGCAGACAAAAAATATTGTTAATAATTTCACAAAGCGACACCAAATTTTAAAAACTGTGTCACTAAAATGAAATAGAAAAAAAAATGATTTTTTTTTTTGTGGCATAAATACGAAGATCCTTAAAACACTCGTCAAAATATACTCTTCTGGTTTATACCCGTAACAATTGTTTAATAATTATTTGAATGAACATTCCATTGCACTCTTTCTTTATTTGCTCCAAAATAGGAGTCGAAGCCATATGCTCAAAATATAACATTCTTTGAGCCTCATTTTTGAGTTTGGGGGTAAAAAGAAGTTGCAGGACGATAAATCAAGAGAATGCATTAGATAATTCCACTGGATAACATTATTTTAAACAAAACTCTAAGGCAGGCGAGTTACAATCAATATCAATCTAAACACAACAGTTGTGGATAATTGAAATGGTACACAAATTGATTTTGGCAATCAGCTTTTTCAAAACATTCTCAACATTATTTATTTGACAAATTAGTTTGTGAATTATTACTTTTTTATAATTATTCTTATTATCGAGAAATTTAATGCGTCTGGTTGGAATGTTTCTTATTTTTTGATATTCTACTTCTCGGTATTTCAACATTTTTTATTTCCTAAATAGTTTACTGGTATTTTGGTTGATTTTTTCAAATAAAAATAATAAAACTTAATATCATTCTCTTCATGTTAGGTAGCTATATCCTATTTCTTTTAGAAAAAAAAATAATTATAATATTCTTTTATTTTATAGAAAAGTAAGTCTATGTAAGCAAAATATAAGCATTATCCATTCACTCAAAACATCTGGTGCAGCAATTTAAATCCTTTGTTGCACTAAAATATATTCATATTAAAAAGTCGCTCGGGACTTGGTGAACCCCGCAGATTTCAAAGAAGCAGCAAAATAATTCGATTTCCATAAACTAGATTAAAACTAAAGTTATCTTTGTAACCCAATAACAAGCTATAAATAAATTTATCCGGAATTGTTGAGGACATGAATACATTCGGCGCAATTGAGGATCATTTTTAACCAAAATATGAAAACTCTAACAAATAACTCAAAAAGAATCTTCCGAAGTTTACCATTGCTAAATCAATCCACAAAAATTGATGATGTTTAAAGTATTAAAATGAAAATACATATCTCATGAAAGCTTTTTAGCAAGTTTCCTGATTATAAAAAAAGAAAGAGATAAACTCTCTTTTTGTTGCAAACGATAATGAGATTTTTCTAAAAGTCAATATTCTGACAGGATTATCATCGATCGAGTTTCTTAAAAAAGTAGCAGTATCAAAGGAAACAGGAGAAGATAATTTATGATTTTAAAAAAAATATTAATTTTTTTTTGAATTCATATCTTATGTTTGAAAATGAAACGGCAAAACTATAATCTGCTACATCTTCTACATTAGTTTCAAAAGGTTTAAAAAAAAAGAATGTCAACAGTTTTCTTCACTGCTGCTGTAAGCAAGATGAATTGAATTTTTTTGTAGAGCAAAATTTGTTTTCCCCCATCTCATGAAGTAAAAATAATACAAGAAAATATGCAACAAATGTAAATTGTGTAAAATTATATTTTTTAAAGTTAAAGTTGTTGTTTGAAAATATAATATTAAATAAAAATAAAATTTATTAAAATGTCTTTTTATAGTTCTTTCCGCGAGGATAAATAAAAAAAATTAAATTAAATTCATTAAAAAAGTTAAATACCTTAAAAAAGTATAATTCATTAAAAAAGTAAAATTTATTTAAAAAAGTTAAAAAAATTTAAATTCATTAAATGTCTTTTTATAGTTCTTTTGTTACTCGTGAAAATTCTGAGAAAATTAAAATGAGTCCTTCTTTTCGCATGTATCTTTCATGGATACTTAAAATGTTATTGCAGATTTAGCTGAACATGTAACCTACAATAGCCTTCATTATTAAAGATTTAGCCAAGCGCCTATTCTTCACTTGCATTCATTATTACAGATTTAGTCAACACGTCACCTGCAGCAGTAATCCTTCCCACTGAGTAATGCAAAAATATCACTTCTCAAGTCACACGAGAGCAATAAAGTAAGTTGTCCAGCAAGTGTTTTGTGTGGGAAGCGAAACCTGAGTATTTAAGTCTAGTGGAGTTTTGAAAGTTATTTATTTTGATCTTCGTGATATCAAGTGATGAAGAATTTGTTGAATAAGCATTGATCGAAAAACTGATATTTTGTTTGGCGAATTCAATAATCTTTTAATGCATGATTTTGCTGATGGTTCATGAATTTGTTTCAATAATTCCGCTTATAGCAATTCATGAAATTTATGTCTTTAGTGTCGATGATGGTAAATGATCCGATGCACAAAAATTAATAATATTTGAACTCTTAACGGGATTTTTTGCTCAATAAATATTGCTATATAATGAGTCTTTATCTATAAAAGTTATTAACATTTTACTCTGCAGTATTGGATAATTCGTTTTATTCTTCTGGGGCATTATTTATTAGTTTTTTTCCTCAGTATTTATTAGGAAACATTTTCAATTTGAATAACTAATTATTGCACTAATTATTATTATATCACTAATTATTTGAATCACTATTATTATTAATTAGTGAAAATAATTACTATTATCACTAATTATTTTTTATGTTTTTCCTAAATATTTCATATTGTTTGTAGTAATTGAATTCACACTGATCAAGAGCAATTAAAAGTTGTTTTTTTTTTTAAATTAATATTTGTACATCTTGAACTTTTCAGCACACAACACCAATTTTGAAAAATTATTTCGACTTCGAATTTTGCGCGGATGACTTTGACCGCAAAGTGTCAAGCACTTCTTCTTTATTTTATTGGCTATTTGTGCAAAAATAAAATATGATCAGGGTGAAGGAATATTGTTTTCTTGAAAACATTTTTTAATACGAATTTGATTTTTAATTCGAAAAACTAAAATTGAATTTTTTTCCAAAACCTCTCATGTGCTCAGTTCCATTCTCACACATTCTGTTCGTATTGAGCATTATTGTTTTCAGTTTGTAATTTTTTTCTGCATAAAAGTATTGAAAGAATAAAATAAACTATATTTTACACATAATTTACATTTGAAAAGTTTTGGAAAAAGAAGCTTAAACATACAAATTTGAAAACTTTACAATTCTTGTCTTTCATTTCTATATGGATATTCAAATAACAATTTTATCATTTCTAACTCAGAAAAAAAAATAGAATTACGTTGAAAATAGGTTTTTAACATAAATTTCCAAGACAGCTTATTCATAATATAAGAGAATGTATTTCAAATAAAAATCCGGCCTTTTTTTCACGAGTAGAAAGACTCTCAGCCAAATTGTCTAGAGTATGCGTTTGTATGCGTGCTCTAAAAATTCTGACTGGCTGTAAATGGGACTGACTCACATGTGCATGAAACGCATATTTTCAGAACCTGCGTTTTGTTCCGATTTTGTTTCGGGATCACTTTCCCAAATTTCATCGACATCTGATGAATCTGTGTTATTATCTTTATTATTTTCGATTTAAGTAGGAACACTGGCGTGAAGAATCTCTGAATATCTGTTACTTACATTCGTAAGCTATCATAGGCATAAAGTTTTCAAAAAATAGATACCAGCACAAGGAGGGATCCATTTGACTCTTAACGCTCAAGTTTTCAGAAAGTGAGATTGATAATTTTAGTTACTTTTTTTTTCTCCTTCTAATTGCCTCGAGAGGTATAGAAATTAAGGGATGTAAACTTTTATTAATTTCCCATATTGACGGCTAAAATTTTTTCTAAATCACTCTTCAGCTCTTTGAATTCCAGGCAGTGGTCCGGTCAGACTTACACCAAAGCTCTCATTCACGAAATGCCAGCAGTCTTCGTCCTGAATGAATGTCCAACCTATCAAGCAATTCCAAGCCATCGGCAAGGGTCCGCTCTCATGTCTCTTAATCCGTAAATAATTCACGCATTGCGTGGTCCAAGTGTTGAAGTGATATATATTTTAAAACAGATGCCATCTACCATTAAAAAAGGTGCAGTGATGAGAGAGAGAAATGATCCTGTTAAAACAAATTCCAGTTTCTAAGTTAGATCAAATTTTTGTGATCTCACTCTATCAGGAGTTACTAATGAATTCCAAGAGTAAAAACACTTGTTAAGAAGAAACATGCTAAACTAGAAGTAAAAGCTAAACTAGATCTTGCATGAAAAAGATCTGTGAGAGACTTTCAGAAGGATGATGAAGTAATAAACTCGCTACTTGGATCATATCTAGTAGGATTTTTACCCCTTCATTTTTTGAGGGGGGAACTTAAATATTGTAGGCTTCAATGACCAGCATTGCTGAATTAATGTCATCGTTTCCAGGAATTTCATGGCATTAATTTTCGCAGAAGTTGTATTTCTTCCTAAGCTCTTCTGAGGTGCCGTAGGGGCTTCTTGGATATTTCAGAGACAAGGTCAACGCTTTGTAGAATAAACGCTCTTATGCAATTCCTGCAATATTCTAAAACTGGATCATTGGTTTGTAAAGAAAGTAACTTCTATAATTTTTTGGATGCCGATCACTGGAAAAAAAATTCATTACGAAGAATTTCATCCAAAATTCCGATTATTATTTTTTCTACGAATTTTGTATATTTCGAATTAAAAAAAGTATTATTTATATGAATCTGCTAAAAATATTTCTTAATTTTCAAAAATAAATAGATTGATTGCACCATTCTTTGGGCATGGATTTTTCAAAAAATCTTAATACGGCAAAACATTTGAATATTTCCATAAAATGGTGATTAATAGAGATACAGAGTTATTCTTTCAATTACCTGTTTCCTTAATTTTAGCGGCCGTGGTGATCTGTAAGTAAGGTCTCGGCTTCGGAACCGGAAGGTTTCAGCTTCGAGACCCGATTCCATCCAGGAACCGCAGTGTATGCTGTTGCACGCTGAATCGGTCCGGAACAAACGTCCTCAGGCTGATGTGATGTGGAAGTTGCCAGCTCAGGTATCGTCCTCATCATCTGGATGCGATTCAAAATTATGAGGTCCATTCCAAAATAGCCCTAGTGTAGCTTTAAAACGATACTTTAAATCAAATAAACTAAATTCCTTAAATTTAGCAATTAGACGTATATTTCCAATTGCACAGTTTCATTAATTAGAATATACAATTATATGAAAAAATTGGCTTCTGTAGTTGTTGATATTAGAAAGTTAAACTTTCGTAGGGCGCTCTACATTGTAAAATTGTCAATTAATGAAATGTTTCTTTTACCTTCAGAGGAAAGTAACGAAGATGTTCATGAGAGGCTTCATGTTTATATATACAAAATTTACACAGACACGCTTTATTTTAAATTTCGGAGAGAAAAATCATAATTTAAAGAGGAAATATTTATTATATTCAGTGTATTTATGATATTCCAATTTCTCTGTAGCTATTCACCATATCGAAATTTGAGAAATTAAACATTTCAGATATCTCAAAGAAGTATTTATCCAAAGATAAGAGAAAATGCTTTGATTGCAGTTGTATGTATATTAAGATTTCTAAGAAGTCTGAATCAATAACTAGGAATGTTTTGAAATATCTATAATTTAGATAAAATGCATGCATTTTTGCCTTCTAATCCAAGAATATATCTAGGTTTAATTCTAATATAGGACCGTTTTATAATGAATTCCCATTCTCGACAATAATACTCATGAACAGAAATTTCATGTCTTTGGTAAAACCATTTTTCTTTTGCATAGAGCAACGTTTGGGGGGATCAGAGCGGTAATGGCAAAAGAGAAAAATAGTTAAGAAAAAAGAGATGATGAAAAGAGAAAGATTCATGAAAAATGATTTAACTGGAGTTCGAGATTTTAAGCACTTTTAAATTAAATGAAAACCATTGATTTTATAGAAATGAAAATTCACCTTTGCACAGAAGAATGGAGTTCCGGATAAAAATTACGTGTTGCTTAAATCCTTTACGAGTTTTTTTTTAATTTTGAGGTTTTTACTTTTGACCGATTTTCGTTCTTCCATTTGAATCGTTTAGATAATTAAATCGATCTTTTTTGCTCGATAAAAATATTTGGAAACCAAATTAAAACATTTCCTTGATATAAGAATTCGGGAGTTGTCTCTATCAATTAATTAATAGTTTGAAGGATTTAATTATGTGGAACATTTTTCAAAAAATATCTTCTACAATTGCATTTATATGACATTGTAACATGAAACCTGTTAATGTTTTCTGAAACTATCTAAAATCATCGAAGCATTTTCGAGGTAACTTCAATCGTTTTATGATGATTTTTTTATTTATGATTTGCTTCTGCTGTCATTGATTATATTAGTTATGTTTTTAGTTTTTAGAATTGTAATTGTTTTTAATGAAAGTGTATTAGATTTTCCTCTTGGGAACAGTTTCCATTCAAGACAAAATCATGCAGACAGCGTCAATTTTGAGGAACGATATATAACGACTCCAAAAAGCATGCCCATTTATTTACTCAATTATTGTAACAAGACACCTATTTTCAATTGGAAAGTTTACCAAACTAGATGGCAAAGGACGTTCAGACGTGGTCAGAAACTTCTCCTCATCAAAAAGAAAGAAAAAAAGAGGAAAATGTATTTTATGTCGATGATTGCTATAAAACTGCAGCGGCAGAGAATTTAATTGAAAAAGAAGTTATCATTCACATTTATCATTCATGCTTAAGGGTTGTTTTAAGTAAACAATGGACTATCAGAAACATTTTTGTAAATTAAAAAATTATTATGAAATATTTTTTTATATCTGTATTAAGTATAAATTCATTTAATACTTTAAAATACTCTTTAAAACAATGTATATTATTTCTTAAAAAATGAAATATACAATTCAAAAATATATTATTTCTTAAAATAAATGAACATATTATTCAAAAAGTATATTATTTCTTAAAACAAAGAAATATATAATTCCAAAAATACATTATTTCTTAAAATAAAGAAATATATGTTTAATATTTAATATTACAGGCGATGTAATTTTAAAAATATGTATATATTTTTCTGAAATGTATTATTTTTTTTAAGTAACTTTATTTCGATCAAAACTTGGTGATTTTGTAACTGCAATTAAAAGCTAACTTTTTAGAAATATTTTTATGTAAACGCATTAAATTTTCATAAAAGTTTTGTGTTTTCCTAAACTAAAGTTGACTTTTAGCCATCTTAAAAAATTCGAAACATAAATAATGCATAAAAAGCATTTTCTTTAATATTTATTCTAAATTTTAATGTTCTATCAGTTTAATGTAATTTCCTCGAATTTTAAGACACTAGGAACATATTTCAATGTAATCAGAACATCGTTGGGAGAGAAAAAAATCTTGAAGAACATATGTATTCAATTTATATAATAATACATTCGATAATAATATTTAGTTGAATATAAACATACATTTTGGTGATGAAGAGATAAAAAGAGATTTCCATATATTCGTCAGTTTTTACTGATTTCAGTGTACATCGTATCAATAGTTTGAGAGATTTGAAGAACAACACGCTGTGTAAGCATTCCGAAAGTACGCATATTTTGAAATGTGGATGAAGACACAATGCAAAGTAAAACTGATCGCATATAAGCTGTAAAAGTATTGTGCAAATACCTTTTTAGATTGTTTCTGGTGGATCTGAGATGAGAGAGTGAACAGGGGATCATTTGCACTTAGAATAGAGTGACCCCTTTAAATTATTTGAGCATTTCGAATCCATGGTTTGCCGCATCAGGGCAATATTTGTTTTCTCAATTTTAAAAGCACCCAATGCATTAGGTATGAAGGTGTTCGGATTCCATTGTTGTTTTGTAGTGGATTAAAGAATTTGGCGAATGCTCTGTTTCTGTTTCTAATCGCGTTAAAGAGATCAGAGACTTAATATGGCGACATATGCCAGAAAGCACGGATCTTATTGATCGCCTATCCCGTGGTTGCGCTTCCAACAAATGGTAAATTCCAAAGTCCATCATGGTTGGAAACCGCACTCAGTCCTGGCCTGTCAATGAAATAAGCCTTTCTAATTAGGTGGTTATTGAAAGGAGAAGCAAAAAATTAGTCAATAAGAATCTAAAGCAGACGCCCTCTTTTTTATATGAACAAAACAATTTGATCTTGATAAAATGATTAAAAGATTGCCATACATTTTGTGTTTTATTAATAATTGTAAGAAAAATTGCAATTCATTTTATCCGTTTATTTTACTTACTCTATTTCTTTGTGGAATTAAAATTTCTGCAATAACTCTAATTTTATTATTTTTCTGATGTGAAATCTTTGAGTGTTGAATCCTCGATCACCTATAAGATGACCGAGGCATTTTAAAAGTAAAGGCGAGAAGGGCTCCGTGAAAAGATGGTTGATTATTTTTTACTCCAATGCTGTTGCCAAGTGAATTTCGGTTTGCTAATCTATTAATAGAATTTATTCAGAAAAAAACTATAACATTGGTATATGGATAGTACAGTGCGTATATTCCGTGAGAACTTTGGAATTACAAGGTCTTTAAAAAGAATCCGAAATGTCGTGTGTAAATGTAGAATATATAAATGTGTCAAAGTAAAATCAATGTTATACGACCTTTTACCTTTACCATCAGATCAAGCTTCACACTATATAATTTTCCAAAAAAAATTGCATAAAGCAATAAACTTTAAATTAACGAAATATTCAAATATGAATACTTTCTTTTTGACTCTTAGATGATTATCAGCCCCAAAAGGTAGATACCATGATAATGTCGCTAATTTTTGAGGATATTCTTATGAATTTTCGAATTTAGATTGGGCAAAATTTCTAAAAATTTTCTAAATTATACAGAAAATTGTGGAAATTTGAGTATCGGCTTGCTGAGGAGGCTGGTTTGGGAAAGCCGATTCGTTCAATAAAGGATCTGTCAGAACAAACATCATTAAACTGACATAAACTGTTAACTGGAAACTATTCTTTGTAATTGTGAATCCACAACTAATTGGATGCATTCTATTCTTGTTCTACTGGGTTTTCTCTTTCTCAGTTGAAGCAAAATAGTAATAAAACATCGTGATGAAATTTTCATCACATTTAAGGTTGATTATTAAAATATTTGCTTGTTTTTAAATGTTTAACTCAATCCTTTTTACTATTTTTTTTCTTTAAAAACTTTAGAAAATTTGGGATGAAGCAAAGGAAGTGAGTACAAATCTCAAAAAGCGTTTTAAATAAATGGATTATAATTTTGAATCAAGCACAAGGGCAGTTTGAGATATATCGGCTGAACAGCAATCATAGATATTTGCAATCTCATAATTATCTGTGACGAGAACATTTTTGGAATTAATTTCATTAAAATTATGAATCAATTATTATTGTGATACAATTAGTTTGTAGAATATTTAAAATTTGCTTTAACTCCAACACAAATATTCTACAATGGATTCTGAGATGGTGAATAGGCAGCGCATGCGTAGAAAGGGATTAATTTTGGTTTGCCACAATTCTGCAAGATAGATTCGGGTATTCCATGCTTGACTATAAATTGTCGTTTTAGCGTCCCTGAATTTTTTTTTCACTACGTTTAGTATCTAAGTGAAAGAAACATGTTAAATGACATAAAAAAGCTGAAAATGCCTAAATTTGGGAAAACTTAAAAAAATTAAATGGTAAATAAAATGAAAAAAAAACACCTTCGCATCTGGAAGAACAAAGAGTAAAAAATGTCGGAATCAATCCATTCTGAGTGATCCATTTTTTCACTCCGAAAAAACTGTCAATTTCTGCAAACACGTGCGCATGAAGAAAAAAAAATTACGATGCAGCGGTCTGCTGTTGTCCCGTCAATGCAATTTCTTGCCGCCGAACCGAACAGCGCTTTTCAGCCTCTCTACGCCTGCACTGTCTGCTTGCCGAACGTAAACCCGGCGTTATTTTATGTTTTTAGCATGTTTGCTAACATTCACTTCGCCACTAGCAATGGCCCGTGGTTTCCACTATTTTTTTAATGGAAATATTTATTTTCGTGCTAATGTAGTAGTAAATATCAAAATTCCAAAATAAAATGAATTAGATTTGATTAAATATTCAAATAAATTCAAAATTTAAGAGATTAAGCGATGACAGTGCACCCTAAATTTAATAATTTTTTTTAACAATATTAAACACTTTACATTCAAAATACTCCAGACAGGGGATCACATACACATGTGAATATTCTACTTAATTACACATTGGAATTAATCGTTGATGTTTTAATAACAAAAAAACATTCGAATCTAAATATGGAGCTGAAAAGTGTAAGTTAGCAAATATGTAATAAACTAATCTAAATGCTTTATTGAATGCAATTATGAAATTTTTAAGAGCTATATCTAGTTTGTAATATTTTAAATAACTTTTATTGAGACTTTTATCTAGCAATTTCAGCAAATTG
Source organism: Argiope argentata (assembly GCA_026289955.1). Lineage (NCBI taxonomy): Eukaryota > Metazoa > Arthropoda > Arachnida > Araneae > Araneidae > Argiope > Argiope argentata. Next base: position 1,866,569 of record JAOUZG010025848.1, read on the forward strand.
GATGTACCTTTTGATCTTCAGATTAAATTCTGTAAATCATTTTGGATATTTACCGTCTTGTCTCAAAAGAGATGCTTCAAAACTGTCACTCGATAATCATTTTAATGTGCACTTTAACATTGTTTTAAGAAATGAAAAAGAACTTGTTATTTAAAATTGTATTACAGCAGAAACTCTCAGAGATTAAGTTCTGGAAGAAATTCAAGTGAGAAGAGGAGATATTCTTTCACAATCCAATTTTTCAAATATTTTTTTTAAAAAAGATTTATTTAACTTCGTTTCTTCTTCTTTCCGTTTCACCAAATGATCTTATTTAGTTCGAGTATTTTTTAACGGTGACCGGAGGAAATATCCGTGAATGAGCTTTACACTGGATTACTTATTCAGTATTTTTATTCTTCTTGCTTTTCCGAAATACAAAATGGAAGTTAAGGAAAAGAGTCTAAGTTAATTTTAAAACGTGCCGATGCACCGTCAGCGAAAAAGACTGTAAAGTGGGGATGATTTGAAAGCAAAAGCAAGCTCTCAAATATTTATGTAACTCTGGTGAAAGCAGAGAGCTTTCGAAAAAAAAAAAGAAGAAAGAAGAAGAATTCTGTGCCTTTTGTATTTGGAGAGATCTCGGAAATCGCAAAGTTTATTTATCATTTAAGCTCTCTCCCGGCAAAAGGACATTTGAAACTTGTCCTGATATTTTGTTTTGTGAAGAAAACGAGCGAAAAATGAAATATTCACTTTCATTATTTCCTTGCATTTTTAATAGCAATCTTGAGTTCTCTGATATAAATAGAGCTTTTTCCAAAACATAAAAAGAGATTCACGAATTATTTATTTTAAGTAAATATTTTGGAATGAAAATATCATAGAGAGTTGAGTTACGTATTTTGGATATTTACTTTCGATTGTTTGGGCCTGAACATGTAAAAATGAAACGAGAATTTTTTTAAAAAATTTCCCCAAAACTTCGGCATTACACAATAACTGTCTGAGGACGGTTAGTGGGTTAGAAATTGAGTCACTGTCATAAAATGTCCTCCCTTCATTGGAAGATGCGGCCATTAGATGAGGGGGGGGGGCATTAGAAGAAAGGGAAGAAAACAAACTTTCACCGGAAGTTGATTCTATTGATTTCAATTGGTAAACTACGACTTTATGAGTAACTGGAACAAAATTTTAAGGTTTTATACATGGTTTCAAATTTCGACTTTGAGATAACAGGAAACGAGCGGAGTGGTTTCCCCAAAACTTTCTCACATTAGTTGCGAAATATTATCCTTTGGCGAATTTAGTATTTTTACTTAATCCATTGAGTGATTTTTGACATGTGTTACAACGATTAATCCTTGACGTACAGTTAATAGTATTATAAAATCAAATTTATATTTTATACTCCCTTTTCTCAACCAACTGAAACAAAAATTTGAAGTCGATCTATACTTGTTGTCATAATATCTCGCATCAAATTTGACATATTAAAATCGCTGTGTTTTTGAGGTATCGGGTTTACTCATTTCTGGACATTCTGATGGACAGAGGGCCAACCCCTCATTGGATTTGGCTCAAATTTCTATAAGTGTCTGCTTTGTAGATGTTGACTTTGTGTTCCGAATATTATCCATCTGGCACTTCTTGTTTGTAGTAATCGTGTTAATTTATATTCGAATAGCCAGCCAGACAGAATTTTTCCGAGCAGATTTTGTTCGAAATTTAATAGAAATCAATAAAGTTTACTGTGAAGACTGTGTACCATATTTCATCCTTCCATCTCAAAATGTTTCCGAGTTATCTTGGTTAGAGACAGACAGACATTTTCTAAGAATGTGTGAGTCGAACGCAGGGAAGCGTGGAGATTCGTCAAAGTCTTGAGTTCGAACTTTCAGCCGATTCTAATACTTTTTGAAGATTATAATAGGATATAAGGTGAAACTTCAGATGAAAGTGTATAGTTATCAAAATCACAAATACTTCATGAAATAAGTGTAATAACAGATATTGAAACAGTTTTGTTGCCGTAATTTACATTCTTTCCACAAAAAGAGGTCGTTAGTAGCCCCGATATACAAAGCACAATTTCTTAGGTGTCTTCACGAAATCAGCTCTAACCTTCAAAAGGTGATGCTCTTTGTCTGTTGCAGATTTCTAAAAAACGGATTAATATTACCTAATACTCCTTGTGAAGCGATAGACCTAATTAAAAATTAGAATGTGTGAGAATATTAGAATGAAAATTCTCGGAAATATAAATTAGTTTCGAATCTAAACAATCAAATTTCATCCAAGCTGTCGGTGATTTCTTTACAAAATCACTTCTAATCTTCAAAAGCATTTATTCTAATATAAGTAGGAAATGCACCAAATTTCTAAGAAAATTATAGTTTCAGGTGAAAAAACACGATACTAATGCCCCCCCCCCAATTTCTTCAAATACTAAAATAAATTGATAGTTATAATCTACAATTTGAAAGCATTGAAGATGGTCAAATGGAATTTCTCAGATTGAAATTTTAGTTCAATGAAGATGCTATCTAAATTCACTGGCGAGCCAGAAAATTGGTTCAGCAGATCGTATGCAAATAATGGAGGTGCTCAACGAATCTACGTAACGCTATACGATCGACATTGCGTATATAAGACAACCGGTGTCTGAGGAGGCTATTACATTGATTCTTGCTGTTATAATGGCAGTTAATCAAGATTTTAGTGATTTTTAACGGAGATTAATTGACGGTGCACGAGAGAGGGAGCACAGCATTTCCGAAGTAGAGAGGAAAATTGGATTTTCGCGTCCGGCCATTCATAATGTGTACCACGAATACCAGATTTCTGGTAAAACTTCAAATCAACAGCGGTGGTGCTTGAAAAAGACCTTGATAGAACAAGATCATCGACGCCTGAGAAGGATCGTTGCACGAGATAGACATTCAGCATTTTCACAAATTGCTGCGGATTTGAACACAGACTCATCAACAAGTGTTCGCACTATGCAAAGTAACCTAATTGGTATGGACTTACGCAGCCGCAAACCATCTCGTGTACCAATGGCGACTCAGCGACTCAAAGCTTTGCGCCTTACCTGGGCTCGCCAAAGCCTCCAATGGATTCTTGATGATTGGATTGTCTAAGGAGTCACGTTTATAAGTATATCGGGTGGATGGCTGTGCACGGGTGTGGAGAAAACCCAATGGGACCATGAATCCCTCATGCCTACAAGAAACTGTTCAAGGAGGTGGAAGCTCTATGAGGGTAAGGGGCGTGTGCAGTTAGCATGAAGTGGAACCGTTGATTTGTGTAGGCTCAATTATTACAGGTCAGCAGTAATATCCTTAATATCCTTTATGATCCTCTACGTGTATTCCTGTCCTGTGTGCATTCTGATGGGGAAATCCAGAAGGACAATGCTCCCCCCCCCACATACGCACTTCCAGAATAGCTACCAAACATTTTTTCCAAACAAATGAAATCTTCACCTGTTTCTAGAAAAGTTTCAATTTATTATAAGCATTGTTTGAGAATATTCCATATTTCCGAAACTGTATTTCGATGCTTTCATGCTTTCTAATTTTTACTTTCTACTATACGAAATATAGAAAATATATTTCAATCGTCAAAAAAAATTCAAAATCGAAATTTTGATGTGTGTGCAGGTTTTAAACAACCCTGAATTAGAAAAAAAATATTTTTAAAAATCATCTGTCTTTTGTGACAATGTTAACTCGGAAAATACTTTGATTCGGCACAAAGGAAATTCAGCACATGGTCTTTCACATCAAATTTGAAGATTTGCATTAAATTTCGAAGAAAATCTATTTTTAGTAAATCTGTTTGTCTCGCTGTTCAGTTTGTAACTCAACAAGACGAAACAACAAAATGAAAAAAGCAAGATGGATAAAACTCGGGACACCCATTTAACATCTTCAGAGCAGATGCCTGCCAAATTTGATCTAAATTCAACTATGGGTTAAATATCTGTCGTCCAGGCCTTCAGAAATATGCAAACGCGGTAACTCCAAAACGTAACATTCGGGTGATTAAATTAGGCTCGTATTTCGCAACCGAAATTCTAGCTGGCCAAATTTTTAATAGAGAATACGTGAAAACATTTTTGAATGACAGATATTTATTATATTTTTTTTTCAATTCCATCGAATAATTGAATTAAACGAAAGAAAGCAGTATATTTGAAGATGCTTTTTAATTAAAATCTTCTCGTAAAATAATAAATTCCCTGTTTCAAAATTGCAAATTTGCAAGCTTTAAAAATCGATGGATTTGAATTTTTATTCAAATGACGCACTTCAAAGTGCATAGAGAAATTCATTTTGGATTCAATTACTGCCACTTTATTAATATTGCGTTTTCCTTACACAATGCGTTACAATACCCTATCTTAACAGTAGTGTTTGTGGCAGCAATAGCTTCCTTTGAATGAAGTAGGGAACTAAAATCATGGGATACCAAAAACCTTTTTGTTTAACAGAAACTCAAAGCTTCCACTTTATTCAGAATCTGAGAGGGACTCGCGGATTTGTCCAGTGAGATTCAATTTAAAAACAATAATTCAGATGTTGGAAAATCAGAATACACCAATGATCTGAGTGCTTTTCACTGAGCCATCATGACATGGAATAACAGGAAGGATCCATCTCTGAAAGGGAAGTGTAGTTTGATTCCCATTTCGTCGGCTGCAATAAATGTGTGGTAGGCTCCATTTTCTCCTCCCAGGGTCAGGGGCTGTACCTATCTTTGCATGCTTCACATGAATAAGTTTTCGGGCTTTTCGTATCAGAAAAAGTACGCGCCTCTTTCTTCGTGTCCGTGTCACTTGTGACCATCTAAAAATTGAAATGATCAAAACTATTCAATTAAACTTAGGATACCCAAGGCATTTAGAGGAGTGTTAACGTACCATGTGAAAAGATCTGTGCAACTATTTACATTAAGGTAACTTTTTCCTTTCCCACGCCGATTCAATTTGCTCTAAGGATTTAGAACATCGCATGATATGATAAGAAAAATTTCAAAATGGCGAGCTTCACCACTCTTGAGCAAAGCATTCAAAATAATCAAAAACTTTCATTTGGATATGCACGTAATACTGATATAACAAAATTAATCAGAATTAATGGGAATAGTACAACAAAATACAACATACAACAAAATTAATATAATACAACAAAATACATAGAATCAATAAAACAAAATTAATAGAAATACAACAAAATTACAACAAAAATAATAATACAACAAAATTAATAGAAATACAACAAATTATAATACAACAAAAAATAGAATATATACAACAAATACAACAAAATAAATATACAACAAAATAATACAACAAAATTAATAGAATTAATGGGAATGCAACTAAAATAATCAAACAGATTTAATGGGAATATGCTATAATACTACAAAAATAACCAAAGAGAGTCAATGGAGATATGTAAGCAATACAACAAAAATAATCAACCAGAGTTAATAGGACTATACAAGCAGCGCTAATGTAACCAAAATAATCAAGTAGAATCAATCGAAATATGCAAAGAATCCTAATTCAAAAAATTAATCAAAAAAAGTTAGTTGGTATGTTTATACAATCGTACTGAAGGAAAAATAATTAAATAATGATTAAAAGGAAATCTGCTATGCATATTTCGATGTATCATATCAGAACATAATTTCTTGAACGGCCAGGCATCACGTGCTCGTGCAAGTTAAATTATATTTTTATTCATTTTAATGTTTTCATTCAATGAGTCATTTCAGTATTGCAAACGATTCAAAACAACTTTGTCTCGCATTTAGTGTTTAAAAAAATGTCACATTTCCTATTTATTTCCTTTCATATAATCACGTACTCAAAATGACATTTTTCTAGGTTTTATTTGCTGTAGTCATTAACTTTTTTTTTGAAATCATAGCCTTTGTAAATGCGATGGCAACACGTTATTAAAAGCTTATTTTTTGAGATGCTCTTGCAGATAATAAAATTTTTATTTTTCTCCTACGGATTTTGGTTGATGCCAAACACCTCATCCCCAAAACAACATCATGTTCTAACATGATAATAAAATTAATAAGGATTTCACTCCGCGGCACTCGTAAAATGGATAAGTTCTTTAAACAGAGGATAGAATAAGATTATAGTAATATTTCTGCACTCCTTCCCCTCAAAGATTCCTGGAATTTCCCCTGTCTTTTCTGCTGTATAGTTCGGTCACTGAATAAAATTATAATGCTCGTAAAAAAAAAACCATTTTATCATGTCAGAACATGATGTTGTTTTGGGGATGAGGTGTTTGACGTCAAACAAAATCCGTAGGAGAAAAACAAACATTTTATTATCTGCAAGAGCATCTCAAAAAATAAGCTTTTAATAACGTGTTGCCATTGCATTTACAAAAGTTCAGAATAAAAAAAATAAGTTAATGACTACCACAAATAAAACCAAGGAAAATGTCATTTTGAGCACCTGGTTATATGAAATGAAACAAAAGGGAAATGTGGTATTATTTTAAGCAATAAATGCGACGCAAAGTTTTTTTTGTCGTTTTGGAATATTAAAGTGACTTATTCAATGAAACAATTAAAATGAATAAAAATAGCACATGGTACCTGGTCGTTCAAGAAATTATGTTCTGACACGATACGTTGAAATAGCAGATTTCATTTTAATCTTTATTTTTATTTCTGTTTATTACTATTTTTTATTATTTTCTAAATTTGTAGAGAGTAAATCAATAGATTCTGAATCTGACTCAAAATCAAAAAAAAAAAAAAAAAAACATCCGAAATGCATAACCATTGTCATCCAATTCTGTGTCGTCAAAATTCAAAATTCGCTACCTTAACTTTCGACTTTTTTATATCCTAATTCCTTAGAATGAAAATCAAGTATTATGAATGAAAATCAAATTTGACTTATAAAACAGTTAAAATCTGAAGAAAGTTAAAAATGAGAGTAGGTTTCCTCTTTTTGGCGGGTGATGGATTGCTCCATGACCCCGAGCTTCTTCGAACTATAACCGCGACTCCGAAAAATAAAGAGTATCGGCTTTTTAATTAGCCAGAAGATGTACTTCTTTAATCTTTCATGCTCTCTTCATTCTTTATCATTTTTTATTATTTATTCGCGAAGCAACGCTCAATAAAAACAACAGTCAATTTATTTTTATGCATATTAAGTCCGCCTATGCACTCTCTCCTTTAAACTATAAACATTGTTCCGTTCTCCGACGTCTCTTTTTCCAGCCCCTAAATTAATCAAGCTTGTTTTGCCTCGGTGCATTATGGGTAATTCAAATCGTAGAGAGAGGGGGGGGAAGGGCACGATACTTGTAAAGGGAGATAAATGAGGCGCTAAAACAATGTTTGAGAGCATTAATATGCGAGGTTTGATTAATCGTAGTCAAAAAATGCTTCTTTTCAATAGTTTTCCTCGCAACCAGAGGGAAGCAATTTGTTTCTCGTAAGTGTGCTGAAAAATGTAGAAATTTTTCCTTCCCCCGAAATAAGTTAAAAGCATTAATGGTTTCATTTTCCAAAAGGCAGTTTGCGTAGAACTGAGCAAACAAGTGATAAGCTCTATCATTGACTTTCCGACCTGCCAAAAAGGCACAGGGGAAAAAACACTGAATGGCCGGGCCACCACCACAGCAGTACTGGAAGGAACTGTGCTTAAGGACCATCACCGGCCATGGAACAACCCTTCCCTAAGGAAGTATGTCTCAGCATCGATGGGGGGGGGGCTAGATACCCCCTACATTTTTGTGTACCCTCCAGGGGGAAGATAACCAGCCACCAAGCAGGAAATGCCACATCCTCAATCACGAAGTGCTCCCCGAGAGATCTAACAAGTGATAAAGAATCTGAATTTATCAGAATAAAGTTCCTCTGATTATAAAGTTCCTCTGTTATATTGGGCCAAGAACAGTCGATGAGAATGATATCCGTTTAGAACTTTACGACAATCAAGCAAATTCCAAGCCCCATTAATTTTTCACAAATCGTCGATTCTGGATAATTTCAGGAAACATGTTTATTAGAATAATCAAACAACCGGACATCCCTTGAATTCCTTCATGCTGAAAACAGGGGAAAAGCTCGTTACATTTTCGCCGCATGAAAGATATTCTTCTCGAAATCGTCGTAGGTTTTCTCCCTCAAGTGCTCCTGATAATAATTTCAAGCAGCCAATCCACGCATCTTTAGCTTAGAGTGTTATTGTTTTTATACAAATATAAGCTCCCCATGAGAATGATCTTGTTCCAACAATAATTTAAAATCGAAAACGTCTCCAATATTTCCCTCCGATTGCTATTAGAATTCGAATTGAAAATAAATCAAATGACCTCATGCAGATCGAAGGAGATAGCATTGAGATTCAATGTGGAATTATATTTAAATTAAGAAATAAAATTTAACAATTTGAAATGTTTTAAAATCTTATATCAGCTTCTAGTCATGCAATAACTATTATAAAAACGGCTACTGAATATTGTTATGAATTTTGTGTAAATATTTGTAAATAGTTAAATTGCATAAAATTAAATATTATGGAATTTCGCGTCAGGGATAAAAGAGTGTTCTAAGAAGAATTTACAAAAGAAGATCGCCCTATTTGACCAATTTGGCGATATAGGTGTGTTGGCGGTATAATGAATTCCCTAACGTTTTTAACTGCAGTCTAAAATGTGTAGTAGAAGCTAAAAAATAAAGATTTGTTATTAGAGAATAATTGAGAAGTTTCTGGGCTCGCCTGGAGCAAACGCGCAGTTTCTAGACTTGCCACACCCACTCCAATGTTACCCTATTTAAGACGCCTTACAGGAGGGGGGGGGGGGCAGCTGAACTGGTTCGGCGGACAAGCTACGAGGTTAGCTGAGCTTGAGAGAGTGTCTCTTCTCTCGCTGCAGGGCGATCTACAGTTTCGCTGTAATTGGAAATCAGCGGATTGAGTAGAGCTCAACCGCTGTGAATTGTGCGGCTTCTGTTGTGAATATCTAATGCATGTCTCCATGGGCAATGAAGTCTGCATCTCCTTATCGCTCTCGTGTGAGAAATATTATTTCGTAACGATATCAAAACAATTAACTGGATGGTTTAATGTTGCAAAAAAAGGCCGGATTTTAAGAGGTAGGAAATGCAACCAGCACATAACCATTGAAGCCGAAAATTCGAGTGCACTAAAAATACTATTTTTAGCTATTTTATAACAGTTCCATCTAAAAACGATTAAGTTCCACAAGTTTCTTTTCTTGACTTTTTAACTTCAGTTTTAAATAATTTATGAATAAATTGAGAAATTATTTGCATACATTGGGTTTAAAAAAGGAAACTTGGTATGTAAGGAAGCTGCGAAACTTTTATTAAACTCATTTTAAACAATTTATTTTTTTTATAAATTTTTAAATTTTTTGATTAGTTTTTCTGTAATCCTTATACTTACTTATCTAAATTAGGTAATTTCCGACTCCAATTTTAAAAATAAACAGTTTTAAAAAAATAAAAGGGATATCAATAAAACCATGAAGAAAAATTAATTTTGTCTCAGATATAAGCTAAAATGAGACATAGCAATTACTGAAAAGAGCCCAATTTGTAATACGCCTGTGCGTACGAGAAAGAGAAGAGAAATATCTGAGGTTTGTTTCCAGCGTAATATGTGTTCATGCTCTTATAGGGGCTGGAATTTTATTCATAATTAATAAAAACTCATTTACCGCAGTTATATCACAAATAAATATTTAAAATATTTTTGAAGTTTTTTTATATTAACTACTTGCTAGGAAAGCTTTTTTAATAACTTTTGGCAATGAACAAATCTTTTTCATTTATTAATGATACTCTGATCGTCATTCGATCAATTAAAGATTTCTTTTTTTCTAACTCAAAAATAATCCATAACATTAAATTATCCTGTAATTTTCTTTTACAACACTAGTTTCGCTTTAGCAGAATACTTTTTAATTGAAATATCCTCAATTCCTATTTCTTTAAAATTACTTTAATTCCCAATAAGATTTGTTTCATGAATGGGATAATGAGATTATGTTATCCATTTTTGGTTTCTTCTTGATGCTAGAATTTCAATATTTTATTCTCCGATGAGTCCCTCTTAACAAAGCGTCTTAAATATAAAATAATCAATTAATTAAATTAAATTCTAATCTTTTTATCTAATCCATAAATAAAGTTAAATTTTGATCTATAATCTATTGATTTTCTTCGAGTTTTGTATAATTCTATCTAGTTATGAGTTTTAAAAAAATAGTTTCAAATATTCAAACTGCTTATATAGTGAATTATAAATTAAAGACAAAAAAATAGAAAAAATAAAAATATATAAAAATTTACGTTGCATAAAATGATAAAAATATATTTTCAAGTGTGTAATTTTAAATTAAAGAATCTAAAAAATAGACAATATTTGAATTAAAAAAATAATCTTAATAAAATAATGAATGCGTATTTTAAAGCATTGTTTCAATCAAATTTATTCTTTTATCAAATACTCTTCAGGAAATACCTTAAAAAATAAAGCTTGGTTGTCTGAAAGGTTTAAAAGGTCCAAGAACACAAAGAACTGTTTTCAAGTTAGATGCAATGTAATGAGACGTTCTCAAATATTTACTTCTAAAATTCTGTTTATTACTTTTCACCTCTCCCACTTTACACAATTTCAGAAACAAGCGTAGCAACAACAACTAAAAAACCTGAAATGTCCAAAACTTTTCTCCCTCCCCCCTCAACTTCACCTAATTAATTCTATCCAAAGCCTTAAATCTTCACTTCAAAAACTGGGATTGGGTTAATTACAGTTAATTAGCACAGATTAGCGAAAACTACGATAACGATATTTTGATGTATTTTTGTTGTTCTGCAGAAGAACAGAAAACGACCAAAGAACGAAAAAGAAAGAAATAAAAATGCAGACGATAAATTAACTTTAATAGAAGGGATTTTGATGGGACATTCCAAGGCTAGCCATATTTGCTCGTCCGTGCTGATTACGGTTACGGGGTTAATGAATGGAAGATGAATTGAAATGGAATAATTCCGATGCTTTTTTCCCTTTTATTCGGTTTTTTTCTATTCTCCAAGCTTTCATTCAGCTTCTAGGATCGCCCATTAATAATGCGCTCATGATTCGCCCTGGAACTGCATTTGGTCGATTTTTAATTATTACGTGATGCGAGTCCACACGTTAGGCGATCGCACAAGTTTTTCCCTCTTGTTAAGGAATGACAGATGAGACGTTGATTTTTTGTTTCTCAACAGCAGAGAATCGATTATTAAATGAAAGAGTATTCATTTCATGGCACAGCGATAATTCAAAGAACTGCGTTGCCTTCTCCCGGCCAATAAACATGATTCGAATTTTGTTTAAAAAATGCAAAAGGTTAGCATTTTCAATGCATAAGTAAGGCATGCATTTGGTTGTACAATAGAAGATAAGAATAGTTTTCATATATTTTTCAAGATATAAACTTTAAAATATTAATAAATAAATATCTCTAGAAGATGAAACTTAACCCCTTTGTTTAAATGGCAATTGAACTTTAATTTTTTAAAAAATGAGCAAAGTTCTTTTTTTGTTTAAAATTTACTTTATCTTATTGAATATGACCTTTTTTTTAACAACAAAGTTATTTAAAAAGGCTGTACACATTTTATAGAGTCATATCTGCACGAGAACTAGAAAAAAAACACTTTCTTTATAGAATGGTCGAAAATTCATTTTTTTAAAGTGTAGTATACAAATTTGAGATCAAACGTATCCAAATACTTTTAGATTTTTTTCATTCTAATATTACTAAAAAAGTTGAATAAATTGTTTTTGATCTTCAGGCGTGTAAAGAAAATGTTAAACTAACATTTGTCAGTCACGCGTGAATTTAAGAAAAGCTATCAGAAATGAAAGAAGAAAATAGCCTAGACCGATCCTGTTTACAGAAAGATTTCAATTAATTCGACATTTCATCTTCACTTTAATTTGCTAACAATACTTGCATGCATTTCTATAGAAATTCCACATATATATACAAATCTAGCAATATCCGTGCATCGTTGCCAATAGCATCCAAGAAAAAAAGTTAGCTTTAAACTTAAGTCTAACCTCCGCATGATATGACATGGGCATGTTATGCAATATCAATATCAATCTATCTATATATATACATATAGGGCCCGGCTTAGCCTAGTTCGGGCCAAGGATATATATATATATATATA
>JAOUZG010025848.1:1878902-1934901 GCA_026289955.1 Argiope argentata
GGGGGGGGGTCTTGTTTGTGGGCGTTTGAATCAATGAGATGGCCAGTAGATTTTAAACTTATATATTATGGTAATGAGTTTACCGATGATGGACGGACATATACAAGATGATAAACAGCACAGGAATGACATAAAACATTTAAAGTGATTTAGCTTCGTCTTTCGATCAACAGACGTCTTCTGTTTTCACCGTCTTCTCCCGTAGCATCGTCTACACTAACTGCCACAGTCTTTTGGCCGTTAGAGGCGCTGGTTTTGGCGCGCTGCCATCGCGGCACCACACACACATATATATATATATATAATGCCGGCTTTCTGGAAGTATCGCATCTTCCTCGTGTTCTGGGACTCCATGGTTCGAGTCTCGGTTCGGGCATGGTTATTCTTCTGTGTGCTATCTGTGAGGTGCGATTGCTGTGCAAGCGACTGCGATGAGTGTGTAGATAAATTCGTACTCTTGTCCCTAGTTTGCGCTACTTGAAACAAGAGATCTTCGGCTTAAAATCTGCTGACGTATCAGCGGGGCTTGTCCATGGCAAGTGCCATAAGTAACAACAACAACAGAAATGATCAAAACTAGCAACAAAAAAGTTTTTATAGCACACATGCAGAAATATTAAAACTGTTAAAAGGGTAAAAATACTATAGATCCGTAGACAAAACACAGATGATCATCTCGCTCTTCAGAAGATCCATTCTGTCTCAGAAATTCAGTTGTATTGCGATTTTAAAAAGGACGGTAATTTCGCTCATTAAAAGACTCTTCTTTCCATTGGGACTTTCCATTCCATTCCAGAGCGGAATTTCTCTGATATTCGCTAGTCGAACGTTTCTTTCATCTTCATTTTCTTTATTGTGTAAAAAACGAAGCTTTTTGGCATTGAAGTGCTACCGCCGAGACTGGATCTCTTTCTTTTGCGCTTAACGAGATTTGAATCGCTGTTTAAGATCAGACGTGAACAAAGAAGTGTATTGCGTATGCACACCGCATCTCTTGCTATTTACGTATACGCAGTTTGAAGTTTTCGCTTATGCGCGAATAAATACAAAGGTAAAATCACAATTATAAAACTCTTTCTTTTTTATTTTGATATGATTTTAATGTACCAAACCCATCCCCAATAAATGCTCTAAAAATAATATAAATATCTTCAATATCCATTTAGCATTTATCGAGTTTTTGTGGTTCAAACAACATACAGACGCTTTTAGGAGACTTCATTTTATACTATATATCTATATATAGACATATATTGTCTATATGCAGATACATATTGCCTATATATATCTTTATATAGATATATCTCAAATTTTCCGGCTTTTTTTCTGCTTACAGCGTGATACATTTTTAATCGAATTATAGGAAACTCAGAGAATGAGCGGCATGCGTTAGAAATGCATTAAACTGAATATTTTAAATATTCGATTTTAACTTCACATTGATAGAAAATCTTTTTTTTTCTTTTCAAAATTTCGATTTCAGGTGTCGTAAAAAGTTTAGGTGGGGCCCATCCGGAGAGACATCGGCATTACGAAAATCTAAATTTCAGTTGTTTTCTCAAAGGAATTAAATAAAGAAGATTTTTTCAAAACTTGAAATTTTTTTAACTCCAACTTATGATTAAACGATATTAAGATTGAAACTGTACAAAAATATCCCTTGATGCTTGTGTTTTATTACCAAATTTGACATGCTGTAAACTAAGCATGACTTTATTTTTACAAACATTATATTTACAATATTATGTCATTTCAAACATGCCATAATATTAAATGGATCCGTGCATCTTGATGTTTTTCTTGTCCTGCATGTGAATCCATTACTAATACGCTATTTAAGTGGATTTTGTAGGACTATATTTTCTACATTGATGACTGTTTTTCCAAAATTAAAACTACAAATTTTTTTCTGCTAAAATGGTTGAAATGGTTTTCGATGGTTATTATTGCAATTGCTAAGTAGTAAACTCTGTTATTGAACTTCGATTCGGATTCCTTCCATAATTTCTACATCATGAAGAACTCAAGCAATTAGAAGTAGGATAATGTTGCAGAAGAAGGGGGCCCATCCACACTGTTTGTGAAAACGGTGGTAGCCTGTAATCATTCAAATTCTATGAGTAAGTTTCAGAAATATTTCAAACTAGCTTTCCTCATGATCAGTCCATGGCTAGTTTTCTCATATAATCATGCAGTATTGACCAAAAAAGTGCTCCTATTTTATATTTAAACTTGATACTTCTGAAAAACAGGTGAAGCGTAATGTATTAGGATGTTTTTTTATTATTTAGCGTGTACCAAATTCTATAATGTTGCAACTGAAATATTTGAATAAATAATGATAATAAAATTGATTATTATTTATGAAACCTAATTTACTGTTATTTAAATTTATTAATTTATAAGTATTGAGAGTTATTCTCCATATTTCCAGTCTTTATACAATTCATTCAACTATTCAAATTTCATATTTTTTTGTTAAAAAAATATTTCGATTCGAATTACTTCCATTAATTTATTATCATTTTTTTAAAATTATCTAAGAGAATAAGTGAAATTTTTAACCCTGTAATGGCACAACTTTCTCAAAATTAGTCATATTCCGTTGGAAATTTTATATAGTCTGCTCTATATAAATGATTTCGAAATTCTGAAAAAAAATGCTATATTTTGCACTTGCAAAATTAAAAATTATTTATTGCTAATGCTCATGCAACATCCCGTTTTCAAAGTATTTACTTTGAAGTACAGCTGATGCTTTGCTGGTGTTTTGAAATGTATTTTGTAATTTTCTCATAATTTGAATTGCATTTTCTAAACAAATAACAAACAAAAGTATTCCAATTGTGCTATTTTTTAGAGTAAAATACCTATATATCTTCAAGAATATACTTGCAATGTTATTTTATTTATTTTTTCCTTTTTAATAAACAAAAAATTACCTTTTTAAATATTTTTTTAATAATTTCATTTATTTTTGTCTAATTTAAAATTCATCACTATAAATATTACAAAGTCCATAAAACAATTATTCCGAAACTCTCTATTAGAGACATTCATTCTTAGGAAACCAATTTCAAATTTAAATCAGTGGATTAGCATTGAATTAAATTCAGAGAGTGAAACAAGTGGCGTACTGTCATCAAAAATGAGCAGCTGTTCAAAATTTAAGATTTAGCACAGAAGCAAGGGAAAAATTGCAAATAAATTTCCATTTTAACAAAAAGAAAATGAAAGCGGAGTTAAATGACAGCAAGAAAGCGAGAAAAATTATTTTAAAGAAATTATTATTTTTATTTTAGATTTCAATACCGGAATAAATTCAAAAAGTGCTGTCTTCGTGTGGAAGAGTTCGAGATAGAAATCTTCTAATCAAACTGGAAAATTTCAAGCGCATCAATATTAAAAATATAAATGTAAACTTCTACAATCAATCCTTTTGCTTTCATCTTTTATAGTTTTTCTTCCAGCGCCCCACACGGAATTACAATAAAATATTTCTTCCCTGCATTTAATTACAATAATAAATGTGCGTTTTTCAAAATTTCTTTTTTATTATTATTTTCTGCTTTTTAGTCCTTATTATATCTTATGATTTGTGACTATATTACAATTCTCAATTTCTGAATTGATTAATATGTGACAAATCTGAAAAAAAAGGAAAATTTAATTAAATGAATGAATTTTCTGATAATTAGGTCTAAAAATATTGAAACAGGGTGAAGTGATTATAAACTTACTAGCTCTTTTTTCCTTTTTTACAATTTTTACATCGAACAATTCAACAAAAAATCTATTCGATTTTTTTTCCTTTTTACAATCATGAAGCACGTCAAATGAAATAAAACTGAGTAAAAAAAAAGATTTCTATTTTTTTTTTGGGGGGGGGGGCGGGTGTCTTGTTTCGATGTAGGGAATGAATAAGTGAAATTTCAGAATTGTATTTAACCCTTCGAATCTAACCCCTTGAGGCTATTTCAAATGATTAAATCTCAGCCTGACAGTTTAAGGAAACAGATTTCTTGAAATAAGAATTTTGAAGGCACGTATTTTTTGCAACTCGAGCATTAATGTGGGGGGGGGCGAGAATCGATGCAAACGATGCTGGCCGAAACAACGCGACGCCCTGAGAGCATTTAAAATACTGGAACATTCCGGAATTTAACAGCGATAAAAATCCTGTTTGGAAAAAGGTTTTCTTTCTATCCATCCTCCTGTTCTTTAATCTAATATTGACAGAAACAAGCGTCTGGTGAGGAGGGAGGGAGTTAGGAAGAAAGTAATAAGAAAATTCTTCTTCGAATAAAAGAAAATTTTCTCTCTAAAACTCTTCTTCTATGAATGCTTACGAAATAAGCTCCGCAGTAAGTGGTTTTTAAAACGCAATGTTTAATTTCGATCGAAAAGAAAGGAAAAAAGAAGCTAAGAAGGGCTAAAAAATAAGAGAACAGATTTAAAATTCGTTTTCGAATGACATGTATATCATGCTTCTGTTAGAGAAAAAAAAAGGAAAGAAAAAGAAATGAAACAAAAAAAGAATAAACGAAAAAAAAATCGGAGAGGGAAGCATAAAAAAAAGAAGCAGAAGACTGAAACGATAAAGATTACAATATCGATTAATTCCAGGCAAGAAGTCGTCTGCGATTTTGCTTCGACCATTAATCCGTTTTACCACATTCCGCATGAATGGAGCCCAGCGGAGCTAAATAGCCGAAGCAAGATGAAGGGAACCCAGAAGCGCTTTGTGAATGCATTCGCTATTATTTGCCTCTGCCGTTATTGCACACACCCCGCACCCCTGAATGCCTCTTCCCGAATGTTTTTGTTGCAGAGAAAATATCGTCTGCTCTATCACGGATGGGAAAGAATGGAACAACGTTTCTGAAGATCTTTCTTTGAGCGCTGGAAAGAGTAAGAGAAGGGGGCATTTCGAAACGAATCAGTCGATTTCCCGCGTCACATCTGATTTGGAAAGACGGAACACTGGAAAATCTATTTACGCATTTCTTTGTCTCTGCTTTCTGACATTCGGGGAGAATGCGAATGATATCGATACGGAAAAAGAGGGAAATATTTCTTCCACCTGGACGCATTCAAGGGGCCAACAATGCTTTAAGGGAGATTTTCGTGCTGACGGATGATCGTGCTCACAGTTGGAATGGATGAGGAGCAAACACCTTGAGAAGTCTGGGGGAAGATAATGCGCTTTATTCCGCGGAGTTATCTGCGAATGAATATTTCTTAGAACAACAGACACAGAAAGGGATATCTTAGAAAAAGGAACCAAGTTTTTTTTTAACTCAGTAGACATTTTACAGCCATTTGGGCTCAAAGGGTTCCCAGATTGAACTATTTCGGTTTTACCCCAATATTTTCCCCTCTTTTTTCAGACTTTTAACTTTTAGTTTGATGTAATTATGCGGAATCCATTTCCTTACCTGCAGTGTTTCTCATATAAGTGAAGGGGTCGCCGAAAGTCTTTAAATCGACGCATTCCTTCACTCCGGTAACGCTCACTTGCCGCTCGATCGTCCACATTACTTTTTAAGGAGTCATCCTCTTATTATTAATAAATATTTATTATTAATTATTCTATTTATGAATTAACATACAGCTGGCATTCATAAGAGGTTTTGGTGAACGACTGATTTTGTATAAAATTCCAGATTTTAGAATTATTTTTCGTATTCCAGCTAGCAGCGAAATAGTTTCTGATACAAGATATATCGGTGTGTGGGTGGGTGTGCCTGTGCGTGCGCGTGCATTCTATGTCACACGATGCTTATAAGAAACATGACGATGCTTATAAGCTATAAAGAAATAACGTCATGCCTCTTGCATATATTAAAAATAATTTAATAAATTTTGAATAGTATTTTTGTTAGTAAGTTAAAAGATATAAATTGTTAACATTTCAAAATAAATTCTGTAATGCCAAGTTTAAATTTATAAAATATAAAGAAAATAAATTCTTTAGAAAATTGGCTTAAACTGATTTTATTTTTTACAAATATATCATTACACAGATATGAAAAAGTAACCCTAAGATAAGTCAAAACTTACAGATTTTAGGTTTTGATAAATTACCTTAATGGATGACTGAATGGACATCCTCAATAGACGCTTTGCCTTCCTCATAGAATTCCGACAAAAGAAAAGTAGCCTGGATAGCACAGATGCCGAATAGATACTCGACTCAGAGCCGTGAATCAGATACTCGGGAGAATACTGTAGTTTTTAAAAAAATATCCGGCACGGAAGAATTTTCTTTGAAAGAAAGCAAAGCTGTGACAGACATTTTTTGAATCAGGATGTGAAGAAGGAAGTCAAATTCTTCACGAAACTCGACCGTTAATGAATAAAATTGCCTTTTGTTCGATTTTACGGTTCTATTTTAACTCTCAAAATAGCACAGAAGAAATCGGCAGGCCTTCGAATTCGATGCAAGGTGTAAAAAGGAAGAGAATACAAAAAAGAGAGTTCTCTTTCTGATCTGTGAACAGTGACCGAAGAAACCTTGGGCTGAGCCCCGGGCCCTTAGTTCTGTATTGGATCGATAGGCGGTACTGCAGTAATAGTGAAATAAATAACGTCCCAGGATAATTCTCAAAGCTGATTCTTCTAAAAGGGATCTTTTATTTTCGGAGGCATGGAACTCGTATTAATGGAAGCGAATCAATACAAAGTCATCGAATAAATTGAGGAAATGGGGATGATTTCAATGGAACTTTTAAAAGCTTAGCTGAATAGATACATTTTTGAGCCTGAAAAGATCGTTCGAGTTTTAATTGGGCGTTAGTGTTGAAAGCTAATTTTCAGTTGAGACTCATTTAAAAGTACAATATGATAAATTCATGTCTGTCCGTTGGAAATGTTCTTTGTTGCTGTGTAAAGGAGCCATAAAGTGATGCGAGGTTTAAATAGTGGAGCCCTTTCCGAGGCAGTAGGAAATGCATACATCCAACAAGTTCCTTGATTTTACCACCTGCATCATCACCTCATAATGTGCTTTTTAAATTAAAATAGCCATCAATTAGTAGCGCTATTATTTTAAAAGAGTAATGTAGTGACACCTTATTCTAAAAATAATTTATTCAACCAAATAATACCAATAATAGAAGATAATTTTATAGCATTACCTAATTTCATTTGGTTTATTATATAAAATTCATTGATGAATAAATTTTCTTTATTAATTAATTATTAAGAAATAAAATATATTTTTATGGTTTAAGATAAAAAAACAAGCTATATAAAAACAATTTTTTTATCAATTCCTACTTTCGGTATTAGGAAAAATTTAGGAAGTTAGGAAAATTTTTATATTAGTTACTTTTTATGAAATATTTACAATTGTTGTTCTCGTGTTCCACTTTACAACGGAAGGAGGGGTGCAATAGCTTCTGAGAATATGGATCCCAGACCACCCGAATAACGAACACCTTCGAACTCAGTACCCTCAGTGATATAATTCTCGACGTGGAGAACTTCGTGACCAGGTTCGAATTTGCTATTCAAGTGAGGCGAATCCGAAATCCTACCAACCAGCCTATCCCGACCTAACAATTAAAATCACTATAAAGAACTACTATAAAGGCGAAGAAATTATTTTTTAATTAATTAATAATAAATCAATGAATTAATATTTGAAAAAAAATGTATTAACATCATATGTCATCCACTACAAATTTTAAAAAATCTACTTGAACTTTATTGAAGGAATTAAATGTATTTTATTTACGATTGAAAATTTGAACAATATATATATCTATATATAAGGTGAGTGTGAGCTAACAGCCTTATCAAAAGTTTCTGCCTTATCAAAAATTTGCAAACTTACGGAAGTCTTCTATAAAGTTATGTGTTAACACATTAATATCAAAAAAATAACGCTAAATAAGTAAATCTATTGTTAAATCATTACTATCTTATTAAGGTTTTAATATTTTTTTCTTGTTTCTATTGGAAATTAAGATAGCTTTACATGCAAAATATTGATTGTTTCGCAGGTTAGAATATTTTTGATAGTTTTATGAAGTGTTAAACCAGCGATCTGATGACTATGCCTAAAACACTAGTCTTATATTTAGATATCGTGCTTCTCTTCTCCAGGATTTGAAACCTAAATCTAGTTGTAACAGGTACCCCAGGAACAGAGTCGTTTAAACTAAAGACGAGCCCTCAAAATTCCATTCACTGATTCAAAATCCTCACAACATTGTGCAATGTTACTTTTTTATTACCAAAATTTTCAAATGCGGGAGCCTCATCACATTTAACACGATTAAAGAAAGATGAATCCTTTTAGTTAAAGTGTAAAGTCTGCCACATGCGAAACTTTCTGTTGTTCTGCTTTGATAATATTTCATACTTTCCATATAAAATAAAGTGAAAATATATGCCCGAATTGCGATAACTTTGGCACAATCATGGACATAGTAATGATCATTGAAAACGCAGCATTGTTTATAATTGCTTTAATTTATATATGTCCTAAAATATTTCAATCATACGTTTTCTGACAGTAAAAAACTCCGTGCAAAACCGAAGAGGGTTTGTTTCTATTCAGAACCACTGTACCTCAATCCAAGCCACAAGTGTGTTTAAAAATTTCGCCATGTCTAATCTGGATTCCCCACGTCATTTCAATTCTCTGAAATGTAACTTTCAAAATCGTACAACGCTCTGTTCAACAATAGAGCTCTCCTTTCTCATATCTCCTTGCAAGCGTGTGTTTTCTAAAAATAATCTAACTTAGTAAAATGAAGACAATGAATGGTTCGTAGATTGCATTTCGTATATCTTTTAGCTGAATTATTTTCTCTCAAGCACCCCCACAGCATGGCGCCTTTTTTAAAAGATATGTAGTACAGTGGGGATTGTATTGCGGCTTCTTTCCTTCGATTAGCTAACATTTTAGGATTTTAAAAGCTGTTTCATTTACAAAACATTTTGGGCTGGAAGCCTAGTTCAGAAATTCATTAATCTTAGTGATTACATTTTTGATTTTTGAGGTATTAAATTCAGATGCACAGAAACAGAATTACAGATCATCAAGCTGTTCTTGGATTGTGCCCAAAATTTGTTATATATTTAATATATGCTGAAATAATATCAGATACTAAATACTACCTATGCAGGTCGTGGTGTTTTGGAGTCACGGTTTTCACACGTACAAGAACAGAAAGACAGAATATTGTAACGATGGTAATTGGTGTTTAGAACATAAACTTGTCTGTTTTAGCACAACAAACAAATTCAGAAATTTAAAAAATTGAAAGGGCTTCCGCAGTATGACTTTGTCAGCCTTTCGATATCCCCCTTTTGTATCGCTTTTGGTTTTACTGAGAGTCATAAAGGTTTCTTATGTTTCTCCTTATACTGCTTCGGATTGTGTATAGATGGCGCTTCCACATCTTGTTTGAATAGCGTATGTCATCAGCCACCACCGAGAACGGGGACAAGCTTGGCAGGCATGGAACCCAACTGACAGAATTTGGAAGGAGGTTCATGAATGTTGTGCTTTGTAAGAAGTTCAATTAGTACCTATATATCTATGTTGTCATTAATATATACCTAATTCATTAAACACCTTTCCTGAAAAGATATGCATTAAATACATTAGTACAGAGCATTGATACCTTCCTCCCTTTACAACAAAGAAACTTTCCTCTATCCAAAATTTGATAGGGAAGGTATAGTGTAAAATTTCTTCTTTCTAGATCTTTGAGTTTTTGAGCGACCGTGTTCTCTGGTAGGAATAGTTTTCAAAAAGGTTTTTTCCAAAATTTCCGGAAGTCTGAAAAGTTGATTCGAGGTTGTAAGCTCAGTATTTCAAAGATGAATTATTTGCGGAATACAATGCTTTCTTTGTCGTTACTTCTAGTGTTGGCGATTACTGACTGTCTAAAAATGGATGGCATTGTTAGCGTCCTCTGTGGTGGAGACGAAACACTTTCGTTGCATCGATCTCTGGAAACGCTTTTACCGCCTCTCAGATCTGGCAACAGCAAAAAGTCTTTTTATCGGCCATTTTTACGAGACGTGTTATTTGGATTTTCTCTGGAGCCCAATCAATAAAATCAACACTGCGTTTAAAGCGGGGACAACCCTCACCTTATTGATTGCGGCAACTGATACCCCCGGCCCCTCGAGAGCCCTCTTTCACCTCCGTTTTTTCAGAGCCTCGAAGGGATGGGGAGGGGTGAGTTATCAATCTAATTGTGCACTGGGAACTAAATCGAAGACTGCACAGTATCAGTTGCCTAATGGTAGGTTGAAGGAAAAACGCTCGAGTGTCTAAAAATACAATTTCTAGTTTTAAAAAAAACTTGAAAAAAACTTTTTTTTCCTACAGCAAAAGACCAATTATAAACTTTGAGGGGCTTTTCGTCTCGGGAAGAAACATGTTTCTTTTTTTTAATGTGTTGTTCAAAGTTCGTCAAAATAAACAAATTCCTATTTATTCGAAGAAGGGGAAAGATGTGCTAATTATTAACTTGTATAGTCTCGAAATTCTTAAATTTAATCACGTTTTTATTCCATCGTAAAAAGACATTTTTTAGAGAATTTGAAACCAATATATTTATAATAGTTATTATTTATTAATTAAAGACAAAAAGTAAGAAATGACTAAGGTAAAATTATTTTTTAATGCTCTAATATTTTAGTTGAATTTTAGATCAAAAGGATAATATTCTCATTTTTTAAAGCATTTGTTCTGCATTTCTATAAAAGTTATTTAAAAAAAACTATTTGGATACCTCAGATTTTGTCTTTTCTTTCTTTTTTTAAATGTATCTTCACTTTTCTCGTTTTTATTTTCAATTTTCAATGTAGATTACATTTTTACTAGCAGAACCTATTAGACATTGTCTGTGGCATATAATGAGTACGAAATCAAATGTTAATGAAATAGAAACTGCAGAAGAATAAAATGAAACTAAAAAAATAAAGAACACTGTGATTTTATATACTTATTTTTTGGGCTAATGCCTTCGCTTAATGAGCCAAAGGCGATAAAATTCGAAATGAAAATGCACTAAAAATAGAGGTAAACATTAAAATCAGGAAGTTTATTCCAAATTGCTGTTGGAATTTAAATAATATAAAAATGTCTCGGAAATTATATCCCTTTGGCAGTTTAATTTACCATTATAATAGTTATGATTCTTTTGAGATCTCCTTTCTGTGCTCGCTTCTTTCGCTTGTCATAAACAAAAAGTTTCTATTGAGAGCAATATACCATTTAGTTAAAAATTCCAAGCACATTTATTACTAAAAGAGCATTTTAATTTTCCATATAGCATAAACTACTAACGTTAATTTTCGGCCAACTATTAAAAATTAGATAACCATTAAAAATTTGTAAACTAAAATATATAATTTCAAGATATTAAAAAAATCAAAATTAATTAACTAGAAATTTGTTAGTGAAAACTTCATAGCAAATGCAATTAAATAGTTTCTTATTTGGAGAGAAAACAGTCACGGGGTCAAAGGATTAAGTGCCTGCATGCATTTTGATCATTTGTTTTCACTTTAGATGGGCATTTATTGAGAAAAATGGGTTCAACGGATATCAGTCAAAATGTGTTCCATCATTTTCCAACAACTTTTTCTCATTTTCGTCCAATAAGTCTTGCAGTTGATTATCTCCGAACTTTTCCGATCCTGCAGGCCTTTTTTTGTCACTGACATTGAAATCGCCACTCTTCAATCGTTGAAACCCAAACCGACAGTTGGCATATGTCGGAACAGCATCACCACAAGTTTCTAAAACTGCCTGATGGGCTTCGGCAGAAGATTTCTTCAAATCAAACAAAAAAAGTAATTAATCTCGTAAAGCAATTTGGATCGTTCCAAATTTCATTTAATTCTAAATGGAAAACTTTCAAAATGATAAAAGCAAAGTGTAGTAAATTGGCAAAACCCGAAATCGTTGTCATTTATAAAGAAACTTCGCATATTCACCAATAGATGTCGTTTATTAAAATAAATCAAGCACTTATATTTGCTCCTGAAAAACCCAGATAGAGCTGCTCATTACTAAAAATAGAATTATTCAGTATCTTTAAAATTTTCTAAATGTTTATCTTACAGCTTCATTTAACTTCACACTCCAGGCCAAATGACCTGAAAAATACTTACATTTGAATTCGAATAATATATCGCTCCCAGATGGAATAAGAAATTTTCGTGGCATGAAATACGACTTGATACCTGCAAAAACACTGTATCTTATTTCTATAATACTAAGTTATCATTTGGATACATTTAAAGAAATTCTATTACCAAGAAACCTTGTTTAATTTAAACTTTTCAATAATATTATAATGAATCCCGGGTTTAAATTAAATTTATATTTGAAATTTTACAATTAAAATTCATTTAAACTATCTAAATACAAAAAAAGTTGTCTACTTGAACTTGATAGAAATGAAATATTGGCATTTATAGCAACAATGGCTGTAATCCCGGGTTTCCATATATATCTGGGAGCGATATATTAAAAAGTTTTTCTCACTTTTTAAATTTATAATCTATATATTTATATAATGCTTATGTGGACGGAAAATCAGGCCAAACTTGTTAATCGACGTTTGGCAACACTTCGACCTCGCCCGCAAACATAAACACGCGGTTAGATAAGATTTCCACGCGAACGCTATTCTTGCATCGGTTAAAAAAATTTGAAACAAAAAATTAACAGTGAAAATTTTTACGATGAGTTTAAGCCATGCCGCATCGATTTTACAGCGAAATTGTCAAAAAAAGAGAAGACAGGTTGACTGAAAATGCTGCCGAATCATTCTTAAGGAGATCCAGTCGTAATGAACGAGATGGGGTGAAACATTTATGTGTGAGGAGAGAAGTTTCCAAACTACAGGAACACAGTTGTGGATTTTAACCTTTTTTTTTTGTTGCCAGGCACGTTTCATGGAAAAAGAAGTAAATTCAAGTGGCAAATACGCAAAATGTCGCAAGAATCAAAGAAATTATTTTGGAACGTCCGTTGAGTCCGCCGGAAATATTGAAAGACTCGCTGATCGGTGATTCAATCGAAGGAGGAAACGATCGAAAACCTAAAAGAGAATATAATTCTGCTTTAGCTTTCGCTTCCTTGGCAGCTCAAATTAAATCTCCTGGAACGGGGCCATATTGATATAGGATAGATGGTCAGATAGACCACATCGAGCACTAGGGCAAACCTTTGAAAAATTTGTTTAAAGCTATATTATCCAATTTTTATTCATGGACAGTTATATATGGGCTTCTCACTGTTTGACTCGGTTACCGTTGTAGCACCATAAAGGAAATTGTAAATTGTGTATTCCATGAAGTTTGTGTAGTTTCTGGCTGATGTAAAAAAATTAATTTATCAATTCTTTGGTCAGCATTTCATTCAAAACAGACTAAATATAATATTCTGTTGGCAAAGAAGATTTGCATTTTTTATACAAGGTAATCAAAAAGTAAAATTATATCGTGATTCTAAGTTTCAGATTCCAATTGTCAACATATTTCAGGACATATTCTCTTTTCTAATATGTCTCTTTCTGTTTTCTGACGCTGATTGTTCTCAAATCAAAAAAATATTTCACTAAAGTTTTTGAAATAGTTATTTAAAACAATTCTATGGTATAGTTCCCAAATCTGAAAAATTGTGATCAAAGCACAGTTTCTTTTTAATTTGTTTCGGTGGTGGATGAATATAGTTCCTGAATGAGAAGTTATTTGTGTTTACAAAAAACTTTTCTAAGACTTAATTTTCGAATA
Organism: Argiope argentata; assembly: GCA_026289955.1. Taxonomy (NCBI): domain Eukaryota; kingdom Metazoa; phylum Arthropoda; class Arachnida; order Araneae; family Araneidae; genus Argiope; species Argiope argentata. Next base: position 1,892,682 of record JAOUZG010025848.1, read on the forward strand.
TACTTTTTGCCATTACATTTTTTTATTTCTTTCATTGTTTTATCATACTTTGGAATGAATCGAATCTGAATGCATAGGTTGCTAGACTGAAGTGGTTTAGTAGATGGCGAGTGATCGAAGCGAGCTTGGATAGCGAAGCCATCTGGGAGGAACTACATAAGCAATTCCCGGGGTTGACGAGCGTAAGGGAGCGAGTTGCGGAGCCCTCCAGTCAATAGAAAAATCAGTTCTGCTGTGAGGTACCGAGCCAAATTAATTTTTGGAATCCATCACGCATTCCGCAGATGAAAAGAAGGTATGACTACATATCAAGGAATAAAGTAAAATTAAATTAAATTAATTGTACATTGAAATTTCTCATATGAACAAAATGTCATAGAATTTGATTTGATTCTCCCATGAAGAACAGGAGGAGAAGGAAGAAAAATCTTGACCGCTTCCTGCACATGACTTCTAAAAAACCGACGCGCTTTCACGACAGAAAACTTGTCCCGCTTCCTTCGCTTTAGAGAAGTTTCACAATTAGAATGAAAACGCCCAGAGGGTTAAGGGATACATACGTTGAACTGGATGAAGTAATTTAGAATGCGAAGTTTGTATTTTTACCAGTCGAACAATCCCATCCTTTCCAGGAAGAATATCTATTACTCGTCCCAGTGGCCAGTTGATTCTCTTGCAGTTGTCTGCCCCAACGAACACATCTCCAATTGAAAGTTTACGAGTGTCTTTGCATTTAGGTTTTTGTACAAGAAGTCCCAGATACTCGTTTCTAAATCTGTTGCGTAAATCCTTTTGTAAATTTTGTCGATATTTTAACCTTCGATTTAAACTTTTGTGATCTATATCATCAATATCCGGTTTACTCCATTCTTTGATATCTTGTAGGAATGACAAAGGAGATATTGGCACTAGATTATCGCGTTCAGACATATAAGTAAGGGGTCGGGAATTTATCAATGCTTCACAGTCACACAGAATTGTGGTCATTTCTTCGTAAAGTAGCTGTACCTGACCTAAAACCCTTTTTAAGAGGTCCTTCACTATTCTAATCAGCCTTACCCAAAATCCGCCCCAGCAAGAAGCTGTTGGCGGGTTGAATTTCCACTCGATGCCGTTGACAGCTCAATGTTTAATAATCTTATTCCAATCCAAACCATGAAGCAGATTGGCAGCACCAACGAAATTTGTTCCATTGTCACAATATATAGTTGAGCATCTTCCGTGTCTTGCGACAAATCTGTGAAAAGCCATTAAAAATGATTCAGTAGATAGACTAGTGATGAGTTCTAGATGCGCGGCCCTATAAACAGCGCAGGTGAAGAGTAGCACCCAGACTTTCTGATTTTCAATGAGGAATAACGGTCCAGCCGCATCTACTCCTGTGATTTGGAAAACGGCAGCCTCTGGAACACGATTTTCAGGCAATGGACCGGAATCAACTTCTAGCTTCTTTGAAGAGAATCTCTTGCAAGTTACACACTGGGATATGATTTTACGGACTGTTTTTCTCTCACTGAGAATCCAAAATTTTTCTCTTAAGATATTTTGCAAAATATGAAGACCACAATGTGAATTCTTCTTATGGTAACACTCTATAAGCCTAAAGACGATTTCATGGTTTGAAGGAAGCAGCATTGGTTTTCGGAAGTCTTCTTTGTCTCTTCTGTTAATAATTTGTGTCTTTACTCGTAAAACTTTATTTTCATCCACAAAAACCACCAAACTTTTTAATTTTTTGTCATATTCTCCTTCGAAAGATTCTTGTTGAATCATCAACACCAATTTCAAATCTTCTCTTTCAAATTCAGAAGAAGCGAGCTCCCCTTGCGTTCTTTTTTCTTTTGCGATGAGGTAATTATTTTTAAATCGAAACATCCCTCCTATTAAACGTGCTATTTGGTGATAATTAGAGAAGAATGGAAAGATTCTAGTTTTCTGGATCACATTTTCAGTACTAACCAAGGATTTTGTAGATTTTAGTTTTTCATTTTCTATCTCAAGCTCATTAAAGTCTTCACATATAATATCTTCATGAGACCAAAAATCGGGGACTTTTGTAAAAACTGTGGCCCCCTCCCACCATCTGGATGACATAAGTTGTTTTGCTGTACAGCCTCTAGATGGCAAGTCTGCAGGAATCAATTCACCAGCTATATGGTTCCATGCTAAAGGAGAATTTAATTTTCTGCTCTCCCGTACTCTATTTAGAACAAGTACTTACCAATTTTTTTCTCTACATATCCAGGCTAGAACAGTAGTCGAATCGCTCCAATCGTAGCATTTTACTTCTTTCCAATTCAATGCTTCAACAACTGAATTTGTTTATCTTGCTCCCATCAAGGCAGCTAATAGTTACATACGTGGTATTGTACCACCTCTTAACGGAGCTATCCTTGATTTAGCAGCAAGAAAAGACAGCTTTACAGTTTCTTCTTCTAATCTTCTTTGCTTGTATGAAAAAGTATGCTTTGCTTGTATGTAAAAGTGTTAACTGTGCAGTGCTTTAAATTTTCTGCTGATACATTTATCCACCTGGGAATATTAATTTCTTCGAGAATCTTTAAATCTTGAAACCATTGCAAGAATTCCTTGCGCAGATTGCCTGTAATTTCCACATCCCATCCTATGGACATTTTCCAGGCCTTTTGTAACATTAACTTCGGGCAAAACATAACTGTAGCGGTGAATCCAATTGGATCAAAACCTTTATGCGCTGCTTACAGCATAATTCTCTTCGTTACCTTATCAAGGCTTAAATTATCCATCCAGCTCATATTGACACTTAGAGAATCCAATTTGCGATTCCATTCTATACCTTGCACAGGCGTTTCCCTATCATGCTCAATTTTGCTGCTTGTACTTTCCCAATCTCTTAGTTCAAAACCACCTAATGACATCAAATAAGTAGATTTGGAAATAAAGTTGTTTAAATCATCGTGACTATCCAAACTAGCTACAACATTATCGACATAGAAACTTTGTTTCAATATCTTTTTAAATTCAGGGTCAAAGCTTCAATGTGATATTATATAACTGAAGCAAGTGGAAAAGGACTACTTTTAACTCCAAAAACAACTTTTGTGTGACGAAACACTTTTAATTTCTTTTCTTCTAAGTTTTGCCACCAAAGAAAACGTAAGTAATATCTGTCTTCTTTGGAAACACTTATTTGCAAAAAAGCCTTTTTAATATCTGCAGTGATGCCAAATTTCTTCTCCCTGAATCGTGCCAAAATATTAGGAATCAGTTCAATAAGATTTGGCCCACAATGTAAGCATTGGTTTAAAGAAGAATGGCCTTGAAACTTGGCTGATGCGTCAAACAATGAATGGAAGTTGTATTCCTACTCTCTTTAATTACAGGTCGATGAGGTAAACAATTACCAAACAAAGAAATTTCACATGAAGGAACTTCTTCAATGATTCCTTCATCAAGCCATTCCTGAAATACCTTTTCATATTTGTCATACAAGTTGTGAGTCAAAAGTTTTTCAGTGGTCACTTCAAGCCTTTTCTTGGCGAGATTGAAATTATCCGTTAATGGAGAACTATCATCAGCCCATAAAAAATAAACTTCATAATGGTTGTCTTGATTTAATTTCACCGTTTCATTAAAATGCTCTTTAGCTTTTAGGTCTATTTCATGCTTAGATATTTTCTCCATCGGATCTCTGATTCCGATTACATCTAGTTGCCATAGATCAGAAATTTCAGCTTCCTGTACAAACAATGATGTTAAAGTCATAGCTAAGTTAGCTCTTTCAGAATTTACTTGTGGAACTTTTCCCATTAATGTCCATCCAAGTTAGGTTTCTATTGTAACTAAGCCTAAAGTCAATTGCTTTGTTTTGCCTGTTAGAATCTTACCCATAATATCTGCGTCTATGACGACTTGCATAGACTTACAAGAAACGTTTGTGTCAGTTAAGACAACACCCAAATGTTTCAACTCTTCCAACCAAGGGCCTTCACTCACAAACTATTATTTTCAAAAATAATAGCTTGATCTAAAACTTCAAAATTACAGGTGTAGTTCCCCTTTAGTTGCTTTAATCTTATTTTATAGTTATTCCTTATTTATGTTTACATTCCTTATTACATGTTTATATTCCTATTTTAGGTTTGCATTCCTTAGTAGAAGCACCGCCAAACAATGAGTGTTTTATTATCTCTTGGCGACTAATGGGATATTGCATTTCTTCTGCAAAACTCTTTAGTTTGTACGACTTTTGTGAACCGGTATCGCTCAACACACGAACTTTTTTCTCTTGACCACCAGAGATTGAAAGTTTGAAGAAACACATTTGGATTTGGGTTTATATATGACAAGTTCACATCGTTCCCTGAAGAATTTTCTTCCTCTCTTTTCTTCTGATTTGTATTCTTGATACCTTCAAGTTGATCACACATCAAAATTACTTGCCTATTCTACAAACAGGGCATTTTAAAAACTTTTGACATTTTCTAACTGCATGTCCTAGAAGAAAGCATGCGAAGCAGCAGTTCTTGTCCCTTACCATCTTCTGTTTTTTTTCTAGAGATAGTTTTTGAGCATTAAAATAATCAGAACTGGCATGCTTGCCGGAACAAAATATACATTTTTGCTTCTTAAATTCAGGTGCTTTGGATGATGCAAGTAACATCGCTGCAGTTGGAATTTTGCCTCTTTGAATTTTCTGAATATATTTCTCTTTATTTGGAGTCTTAACTTCTCCTTTTGTAACACCAAAATCGTACATCGCCAGGGATATTCTTTCCTGTCACTCTACTTCTCATTTGAGAAATAACATCAAATTCTCCAAACGTTCCTTTGCATCGTTTGCAGAATTAGAGGCAGGACTTCTATCCCAGGCTCTTAGAAATTCCTCGTCAAAACACGATTCAACCACAGGATAGAGAATCGATGCACTTTTACCTGTTGTAACTCCATCAAAAGATCTTCTCTCCCACAACGAGTCTTTAAACTGTTAACAGCCTTGGCGTAATTTCCGCCTGTTGGCGGAAAACTTTCCACAACTTCCCTTGCTCTTGAACCAACGACTGTGGCTTACACCAAATACTGAAATTTGTTTTCAGGAGCAATATCTTTATCTTTATCAATATGCTCAAACTGACTCCAAAAGGGTAACCAGCCTTTTAAAACTGTCAAACTGTCAAAACCGCCAAACTGTCGGAATTAAAGTTTAGGAAGGGTGATTTTTTTCTCTACATTATAGTTTCGGGAATTTGTTGATAAATAACACCTTGATTTTGTGCTTGCAATCTCGCCAATTCTAATTCACTATTAATTTTCAATTTTTCTAACTCAATTTCTTGTTGTTGTTTCAGCTTGAACTTTTCCAATTCTACATCTTGCTCTTTTTCTTGTTTCAATTTTTCAAGCTCTTTAGAATCTTCTAAAAGTCCTTTAACAAAATCTGGATCACTTTTGTACTCATTACTAGTTAAAATTATGGATTTCAGATCGCAGATCTTTGCCGTTGTCGGCACTTCATTGCCAATTTCCTTAGCCACATAAGCTAAATATATTTTTTGCAGGACTTTACTGATAAAAACATGTTAATAATTCAAATATAGTTCAAAAAGTCCTGCCTTGGAGGCCAAATGTTAGGGCAAACCAAGATTTCGCCGAAATCTTTGCCAAATTTTAAACAAAGTTCATTTTATAAAAGGAATTAAATTCCTTTACCTTCTTATGTTAAAATATTCAGCAACATATTTCTGAGTCACAGACTCAACAGAAAGTAGTTTAAAATAGTAAAATAATTCCTTTCAATATATTAGAAAACAGAACATTTTTTATGCAACTCCAAAAAAACGGAAGAGTTTACATTTTTAAAAAAAATTTATAGAAGATGCCAGATTTACAAGTTTTAAAACAAAATTATTAATTCCGATGCTTGCTTTTACCAGTGCTGCCTTTTATGTGAACCTAACAGTTATTTATTAAAATGTTAATATTTATTGTTAATAGTATTACATTATTGTTTGAGTAGTAAAATATTTAAACAAATTTTTATCTCTTTTTTTAAGAAATTTCATTCTTTTTTGTACACTTGTTTATGTCCCATTTTTTCTAAATCAAATTGTTAGATTCATCAAATTTTCACCATGGTTCCAATGAGCTTTCAATTAACTAAATTCCGCCATAAACATATTTTTGTTTATGAAAATATGTTTTCATAAGCAAAAAAGTAACCCTGCAATTATTTCTGAGAAACCAAATTTTTAAAAATTAATGTTGTTGTATCATAGATAATAACTTCATTTTAGTGAATAAATTCAATCATTATTCATTTAATTGAAATGGATAAAATAGATGGAAAATGGATTCATGTATTAATCAGATGAAATTTTGAAAGTAGTTAAAATTTGCAACATAAATCATCAATATCACTGAGCAATACTTAAAGTATTTTCCCTTAAGAAATTTGTTATTGAAAAATGTGTTCTTTTTTATAACGAAATGTATCAATTCTCTTTATGGCATGCATTTCTTATTATGCAGAAACAAATAAAAGGATCTCAATGACGTTAAAACTGCACCAGTTTCTTTCTAAAAGTCAATTTTTCGTAAATTGTTCGAATAGCGTAATAGTGCCTTATTTTATCATTTAAAAGTAAGAAGAAATATTAAAGATTGTCTCAAAAAAGGGTTTAAAAATTTCTTGTCAAAGACATTTTAAAGGAAGTATGCCTTCCACACATATATTTTCTATCACTACTTTAAGTATTCGAAAAGAAGCCCAATCTTTCTACAACCAAAAAAGCGGAATTAAAATCAATTCAAACCTAGTGTACCATCGCTAACAAAGCTTAGATTGAAATAACGCCCATTTTAAAAAGTTTTAGTTTGCATAATCATTTGCTATGCAAGAATCCACCGCCTCCGTTCCCAGAACGTTCCAGATATAGAGTATTTCGGCGACTTTGACTCCCTGTTTGCTTTCAGCTGCGCAACCTGAAACTCTCCTCCCACCATCCTTTGATAAAAAAAATTTTTTTTTTCTTTTTTTCTTTCTCTTTTTTTTTTTTCTCCATTCGCCTACCTTATTTCAAAAACACATTTCCTGATTCAATATCCGTAGGAACGAATTTATACTTAATCTCGTGGCGACTCGAACATTTCTCCTACTCCCCTTTCCCCAAGCGACAAAGGGGTGGATGAGGGGTGGAGGCAAAAAGATTCGGATTTGTTTCCGGTTGGAGTAGTACTAGAGGCATAAGATCCCTAAAATTTGCACCGAGTAAAATGTAATCGGAATATGTGTTCAACTGAAGCCCCAACGAATGCAAATAAGGACTGTGTCAATTTTGTAAGGGGGAGCAGAGTGTGGAAACCTGGGAGGGAAGGTATTTTTTTCCTTATTTCTTTAAATCATTGAGCTGTGTGAATAAAAAGTTCTGAATATGTCTTCTTATGAAGCTTTTCAGAATGTAAGGTTTGCCTGGGTGGCGAAGAACTAAAGGGGAAATTTTCTTCTTTAGGATGTAGAAAATCTTCTAGAAAGCTAGGCATTCCTCTTTAAAACGTACTGGTTAGAAAAAAATCAAAGCCTTTTAGTAATATATTATAATTTCAGTTTCAGTTTTTTGGCCCAAATTTTACATCAGAAATGCCAAAAGAATATTTTGCTTTTCTCTGAATAGCTAATATTATGAATTCACAAAGAATTCGTTACATTTTTCAGACCTCCGTTGGGATGAAATTTTGGGAACACAGACTCTGAGGGCCAAGAAATTGGATGTTGAAGTCAAAGAATTCCTAAAAATTCCAGTCATTAAATCTTCTTTTATGATCATTTTGTCAAAGCTTTTGTTTTAAGCTCTTTCCTAATGTAATGTGTTCTTTCCTAATGTAACGCTCCTTTAATGTACTTTATGCATTTTTAATGTTTCAAAATTTAATATGTAATGTTTTTTTTTACCCTATTGTTTTTCTGTATCAATATGCGTTTTTTCTTGTGGGCTCTTTATTCTTTGCAAGAGTCCAATGTTATCAAGCGTAGTTTGTACCTTCATGCTTGGTGGGGTTGATTTCTGCTCATTTCATTTGGAAAAAGCAAACCTATGACAAAATTTAAAATCAGAGTTTTGCTAATAAAACATTTATAAACCAAATTTGAAATTTGACCAAAAGTTAATAATTCCTAAGTATCAAAAGAGTAAAAAAAATCATATAAGCTATGTACAAATACAATCATTTTGTTTAAAGCTACTCTATTGATTAAAATCTGTTCTATCAACATAAAGCAAATATTATAATTGTTCTGATTTTGCTTTAACATGATGGTTTCCTACAATGCACGATGCTTGTGAGTATAGCTTTGGCCGCAGCGCTTCTCTCATATATTAATGCAACGTTGGTCAATTTTCACAGATATATATTCAGTTTATCCATGAGTCAATACAAAAAAAGACAAAATGATAAAATAGTTTAAAAAAATTATAAACACCCGATAATTTTCAAATGTATAAATAACCCCACTAAAATATATCAGCAGCTCCTGTTCAATACCTTAAAGCTTTAGCACACACCAATGTAATAATCTCGATCCTGATCGATCAAATAAGAGAATAGCATGAGAAACAATTCGTTCATTGAAAACGTGACATTTGAACACACAAGAAAACTTGCTCTCATCTAGGTTCATATTATTTACAAAATTCACACAATAATTAAATCATGAAATAGATCCTCCATTATGTTGGAAAATAGACACGATAAAAACAACGCTAAAAGACAGTTAACTCAAACAACTACTACCGAAGTCGTCTTGGAAATCTACCGATTTTAATATGGTGGATCGTAACACAAAAACCCGGATCACTCAAAGTTTCTCTCAAAATTAGGAATAACTTCGAACACCGACGACGTCCCTCCTACTCTCCTTCAACTCCTCTCATTGCTCTTTTCTCTTCGCCCTCTTCAGTTCAAAGATCCCACATTTTATATCCGTCAAATCTCTGCCTCTGATTTTCTCAATGGAACACTTGAATTCCATATCACCCTGCAGCTTCTCGACAATGCTTCCGCAATGGTCTCCGGTCGGCTGTGAAAATGTCTATCCATGATCCCTCTTCATAGACGACCCGTCCCGAGCACTTATTAATTTTGATCAATTTACAGCTAACACTTGCCGACGTCCACCTGTGCTCGACACTTAATGCCAACGGTTGCTGGTGATTGATCGTTTCATGAAGATCTGAAGCGTTCTTTCCTAAGAAAAAAACAAATTTAAAATCTAGATGTTTTGGCGTTTTCCTTCCTTGAAGACATGTTGGATGTATTTGAATCGACGAGACGCACATCCGGGTCTTTTCGAACGGATGCAAAGAATGGCCACACACCAGGACTCTACAAGTGAAGAGAATCCCCACCTGGCAGTCCTAGGCGTTTAATTGAGTGGGAAAACGGGTGACGTTACATCTGGCCCGCATACCCATTACTATGTGAAGGGAATGTAGAAACGTTACAAGCAAGAAAAAAAATTGAAACGCACTTTCAGCAACAGACTCCCTTGAACAGTGGTCTCAGGATTATACGGGATTTCTTGATGTGTGTCAATAAGCGGTACCAGTCCGAATTTTTACATACTTTCTTGGCGCCCAATAATATGTTTTGATCGGAGCTGGATTTTGGGGAAGCTTTTGCGGTGAATGTATGATCTTGTTTTGTCTGAATGAATTAATGCCCTAATAGATGTTTTTTTAATGTAGTGACTGTGGATGCATCTCCTTGCTGAAGGAGAAATCCTGTGGACATTTATAGAAAAAAAATGATGATAATCTCTGTATTTTTGAAAACTTCGAAGGCTTATTTAGAATGGAAAAAAATCGCCAAAATATTTCAAGTAATTCAGGGTTTGCGAATCAATCAGGTAAACAACGAAAGTCTCTCTAATCAGTATAAATTCACTGGTGAAAGAGTATATAAATTTTGCGTTTTTTGCATTTAGAAGGCTAAAATGGTCACTCTTCCTCACTTCCTTTACTAGCCGAGGAGCCATCGATGCAATGCATTCTATTCCTCAATCTTTTTAGCATTCACAGTAATCTGGTGCGCCATTTATCTTTTTCAACTATGGTCTTGCTGGCTTCAAACTATTGTCTTTCTCCTTGGAACGTTCAACAGAAGAGCCGATGTACATTTCCTGGGGTTAGAAGTAATTTGAATGGACAATAATCAACCGATTTGCTAGATTTAAAAAATAATTAAATATCTCATTCAAGCCACTCCACCCCCTTTTATAAATGTTCTATATTGCAAAGATAAGCTCTTCTTAATACCAGCAGAAGTAGAGTAAGAGCTTCGAAAGACCTCACAAATATCTTGCATTTTTGTTATGGAACAATTATATTTCCTGTAATAAGCCTCCCCCTCTCCTTATATGTAGAATTCTGAAATTGTGTTACAAAAATAAATCGCACGAAGGAACAAAATAAAATGAAGCAATCAGTATCGAAAATTCTAAGATCTTTATAGCTATAAACCTAACTTTGACCTTATTTTAATTGCTTTGAACTCGAGAATATCTGTGCTGTCTGAAATAACAAAAGTAAGTAAAAACAGAAAAAATAAACTCTTTGCCAATGAGAATCTTCTGTTTACAATTCTCATACACTATACTGTAATATGGAACAAAAGTGTTCAATCCTGAGAAAAAAAATCAGCCACACTTCTTCATTCTGCTATGAATAATTGTGCATGGGAATTAAAAATACCATTTTAACGCTAGTAGCATGCACTAAAAATTTTGTTTGTATAAGACGTTCATAGAGGAATTGTCTGCATATTTAAATTAAAGGGATTGTACAGACATTGAATCCTTCTATAGCAATAGATATTTTTTACGTAATATGCAGATTTCCCGAAAGAAAATTACCCAAAATAAATTTTTTTATTAATATACCAGGATTATATAGGGAGATATTTGGCATATTTTATTCAAGTGTTTACTTTTACGTTTAGACGTAGAAGGATTTAGATATTCTCTAGAGGTCACTAAATGTATTTTTATTTATTTATTTTTGTGATATTTTAAATATGTTTTTAAAGTTATAATTTATATATTAAAATCGATTGCTACTTCAGGAATGACAAAATACTTATAGTGAAAATTTCTAGAAGTCTGATTATTTTCCTCAAAGCGGTATACAAGAGCACTGGAAATTTCATTTAAATTGCATCTGAGTGTGAATGGAATAAGCATCAAAATGGAAGGCTCCGAGGAATGAACTAAAAAAATTTAAATTATATATTTTTATTGTTTAGTAAAAATATTAATTTTAATAGCATTTTTTAAAAAAAATTTTACTCTTAAGAGAATGAAAATTATTAAATGATCTTTTTTGATTTTTATTCTGGCAATTCTTTATCATTATATGCTACTCCTGTGATCACTGCTTACTACTCATAAGAAGACATGAAATGATACATCAATTTGTTTTACGAGCTATTAGAGAAAGCAGCGCATTTTATTTATTATGAATCAGTTTTCTTCCATGTTATATCGGCAACTAATGTAATAATAACAATTGATTACGAACGAATTGATTATGTGAAGACAAGTATTTTGGTTATTTTGATATTTATAAATTAGAGGCGTAAAAGCAATCAATAAAATCCATAAAAAATATACAATTATACATTATTATTACGGAATTTCAATTCCCCTATGTCCGATAAATCACCGGGCTGGCTTGCAATGGACGTCCGGTGTGAAAACAATCAGCAACCCTCAGCAGAAAACAACGACGCCGATTAAGCACGAAGACACTGACACTAAGACAACAAATACACAGCCGAGACGAACAGATACAACGGACAGCAGCCCACAAGCAGTAATCGGTTGCCATAACAACCACAGCACACAAAGCGACCAGACAGAATTCAGAAGGAAGAGGGAATCTTCACAGCTAATCTCTACGGCCTTCTCAGATGTTTGGAATTCCTCCCCGTCTCCTCGCTCCAGCGGCATCCAACGGCCGACTCACTACAACGCGACTGGCTACTCCTCACACGACTCGATGCTGCTTCTACAATAAACAACAGGATTCGGCACACAGCTCAATTCAGAAACCACTTGAGCTACACACAACGCTTGATCTTCGCTGGATTGATTCAACTATTCGCCATTGACTCTTTCCACGATTGTTTTCAACTTAAACCGTCAACCCTTTATAATTCCTGGATCAAAGAATAAACGGTTCCGGAGCAATCAGGCGTATCTCAGTCCCTATTGGCTCTATCTCCAAAATTCTGGAAGATTCCAGTATTATCAATTTTTTTCACGCTAAAGTCGCCAAATGGTCGCTAGTTTTACGCCAAGCCCTGGGGTTACTGATCCGATACCCGATCGGCATCGAATAGAGCTAATCGTAGAGCTGTCTTTCTTACGATGGTGTTATTTGAGCTGAAAAGCAACATTACAGATTCGGAACAGTATTTAACTGCAATTTATTAGAAATAATAAAATTATACCTATAAGTTTGATAATTGGCAAATGTTCTATTTTTGAATTCATTTTTAAAAGCTTAAAATTTTTTCAAACAACCCCTTTTTTTATTTCTGGAAAAAGTATAAACGGAATTAATATTTCACGAATCATGATCATTCATGTAATTGAGATAAAATAAAATAAAGATCGCAAATATTTTATTTAAAACATTCACTTATAATACCTTGTCTTCTTTGTAAACATCAAATTTTTCAAAAATAATAACTTAGAAATAAATTTCATTCGAAATTTTATGCGATTTCTTTGTTATAAAATATTTTCCCTTATCAAAAAAAAAACCCTCATAAAATTAATTTCGAAGAAATTTACTCCTTCCGACTTTCAAGTTATTTACAACCTTATTTGACCAATTTGTGCTCTTTATTCCGAAAAGTGAACAATATTCTACTGATAAGAACAAAGGGAAACTAAAATATTAATCCGTACTTCATGAGTTATTAAAATTATTTGAAATTCTTCGATTTCGCATTTCTAGGAAAAAATTTTAAGATATATTTTACACCCAAATTCAATCCATTGATTGGCTATATTTTGCATACAAAATAAATGCTTCATCTAGTCATTTTTTCATGCGCGATTTTTTTAAAATCCCATTTATGATCATATTTAATATTTTAATTAGAGTTTAAAATAAATTAATTTTGGTAAATTTGATATTTTTGTAAGAAATACTGAGCACTTAACAGACATCAATGAATTGAATCGAACTCGAGAGGTATTTCGAGAGTTTCACTCAATATTATTTATTTTTTTCATATTTCACGCTGAACAATTCAATCTCTGCTTTTTGCCTTTTTTTGTTCAATCAAATAAAATTTTCAAAAATCTAATTCCTTTATATTTTTTATCATATATTGCAAAATTACTGTGCCAGATATAAGCTTTTAGTACATTAATTTATTTCTAGGATTATAGCTTACTCAATAAATTGCAGGTAAGATATGAAAACTTGTGATTGCAGATCGTTTTATACGCAATATGCAACTAATTTATCTATTGAATTTTTCAAAGCTTTTTTGAGCGGAGTAATTAGGGGGTTAGCTGCCATCTAGAACGTGTTATTATTTTATTAGTAAATCCTTGAGCTCAAAGAAGTATTTCGACTTCAAAAACGTTACAAATTTTTTCTCCCTTTTAACTTAGTTACAAATAATTGAAAGTATATTTAAAATTGAATCGCGTAGTAATTTCAATGAGAAAAGAATGAAAAAGTGGGTATACAGAAAAATCATATTATTGATTCTCCGACTCGCCTCAAAAGTTTACGGACAAAAAGTCTGAATGATCGGGCCGCCACTACAGCAATCCTGACAGGAATCTTAGGGTCATCACCGTTACGGTACAACTCTTCCCGTAGAAAGTAAATCATACAGAAAGGCAAAAATGACGCAACAAAAAAAAATCGACGCTCAAAGAAGCAATCATCCTATTGCTTTGAAATTTCGTATGCATGAGAGTTTTGACCAGATATGCCAATGATTAAATGTTGGGGTCCGATGAATGAATAGCGCATCGGAACTGCGTGTCCAACAGATGTATATCAGGAGCAGCTTTTCAACGGTTGCTTAAGCTTTCGGTTTGATTGCGATTCAGATTACCTTTGCCTCTCCGCAGACGTCATACTCATTACGAGCAACTGTCAGAGTTTGCCATAGGTCGTATCATTGGATTGAAGGAGGCCGGTTGGACAAATCGGAGAATCCCTCGTCATTTGAGTGGAAGCGATGCGGCGATTCGAAAATGCTGGCAAGGATGGGAGGAAAATAACAGCGTCAGGACGGTAGCGGTCGACCTAGGGCCACAACAGATCGTGAGGACAGAGTCAGCAGCCACAGCGACTTCTTCATGTCTATCAACCATCAGACGTTTAACCCAAACACCAGTGTCCACCATGACCATTCGCAGACGGTTGAAACAGCGAAATCTACGATCGCGCCCACCGTTACGCCACCTGCCACTCTCGCCTGCACACTGCCGAGCCTGATTACAGTGGTGCATGGCTCGATCAGGTTGGAATGATGCCGACTGGGGACGCATAATCTTTAGCGACGAATCCCGCTTCCAACTGTGCCCTGACGATCATCGAAGAAACATTTGGTGCTGCTTTCACTATTTCACGCCACACTGGCCTTCAACAAGGCATTATGGTCTAGGGTGCCATTTCCTCTGATAACCCGCCCCCTTTGGTCGTTATTAGAGGTACACTTACTGCACAGCGGTACGACATCCTAAGACCTGTTTTGCTATCGTTCCATATGCAGTACCCCCGGCTGGTTTTTCAGGAGAACAATACCACACCACATACGGCATGTGTTGCTATGAACTGTCTGCAAGCTTGTCAAACACTTCCTCGGCCTGTTAGATCTCTCTGCCATCGAGCATGTCTGGGATATGATGGGAAGGCAATTGCATCTATCACGGAATGTTGATGACCTCGTTCGACAACTGGAATGAATATGGCAGGAAACACTGCAGGAGACCATCCGGACACTTTTTCGGTCTATTCCACGCCGTGTGACAGCTTATATCCAGGTTAGAGGCGGGACAACACCTTATAGAGCTTGCTACTGACAACTCTGAAATAAACTATTCAATTGTTCTGAGATTTTAATCATTTACTATTCTGTACATTGTCTTCCTATCATTGTCTCAATCGGACGACTCCTTCTTGGTGCGTTGATTTTTTTTTTTTTTTGTTATTGTTGTTATTGAGTGCATTTAACTAAAAGATTATCTGGACAGTTTTAAATGTCAAGAGACTTAGCATAATTTCGAAAATTCATGTACATAATACGCAGAAGACGTGCGAGACTGTTAAAAGGTCATAATTTCCTTATTATTACAATTTGTTGAGGATAAATATTTTATGAAAGTTGGCTTATGAATTTTAAAAAAGCAATTTTAAAACTAAGTTCTTAAAAATTAATTTAAAAAGTAGAGTTGTTATTTTTATTTTTCTACATTTTATTAGTAATTAATCATTTATTATTGCAAATATTATGGACTTTTAAAATAATATTTTTATTAAATTTAAAACCAGGAAGGAGTATTCACATAAAATCAAATTTTAATTATATTTACATGTTAATAAAGCTCTGAAATAATAAATAATTATAACATCCTGAAAATATTAAAACAAACTGAAGGGTCTTCAAAACTACACGTATTTAAAATCTGGACGAAAATCTAATCAAAAGTTTCATATTTCCAAACAAAGTGGGTTATAGAAATACAAAAATGATGCATATATGTATAATTTGAATTGTTTTAATCATAATTTGAATATGAAGATTTATTTTTAGGTTATATAAAGGCACGTAAAAAAATATACAACTGTAAAATACACACGTAATAAATTTATTTTAAATTACAGAGCGACAAAAAAAGCCTAGTTGATTGAAGCCTATGTTGATTGAAAATAAAATAAATCTACTTGTAGCTAATCTTAAACAAAAGTAGAAAAATATAAAAAATTATTTTAATTCAAAATAAAATTGCATTTTAGCATGCAATAAAAATCTTAGTTTTTTAACAAATTTTATATTTATCAACTATAAAAAATAGTTTTTCAACTCACGTCCTCCATAGAAATATTGGGCCATAATTGTTAAACTAAAAAACCAAAACGATCTCGTTCGAAAATGTTTTACTTCATTCATTTGAAGCCGACTCGATTTAAGAGGCGCAATCTAAAAGGACTTTCATTCTACCCCATTCCTTTAGGCCTGTTCAGATAAGAGTCTGAAATCAGTTTTTCATTCATTTTACTGAGCGCCGCAGAATCGGAATTTCGTGTAATGGGTTTTTCAAGACCATACTAGAATATTTTTGTAATGTAAGAATTTAATCGATTAACCTATTTAAATTTTCATTCTCTTTTTAGTTGCATCAAAGGATAAGTAATTCGTGACTATTTTCCAGATTCCTTGCTGTTTATATTAACGCTCTGCGAACCCATGATCAAATGGTTCATATTTTCAAGAAAATTTAGTACTTCGCGTTTATTCTGAAATCAAATGTGCGGCACGATGTATAATTTGGTTAAATTGCCTTCTTTTTTATCATTTTTTTCTGAAGTCTCTCCCAATGGGACGATGTGACCCTCGCCTGTTTCATTATCTGGCATCACTCGGCATAAGTGCAGGCACTCAATTGCGAAAAGCACTTCCCCTACAGACCTCCAGATCAAACTAGGGAGCTGGAAAATATGCAAAGTCACTGTGACGTTGCTCTTAAGATGAAAATGCCGTCTAGGAAATGGTGCTGGGTCACGCATGTTAGTAAATTACATAATAAATATTAAAAATTTCTTTAAATATATATATATATATATATATATATATATATATATATATATATAAAGTCTTTACTTTATTTTATTTATTATTTTTAGAAGAAAAATCATTTATTTTGATTAAAAATCTGATTTGTGCATCGGAATATCAACCAAAATATGGAGGAACTGAAAATAATAAATACAAAAGAGAAATTAAGCATTAGAGGAAACAGCTGATGGGTAGTGAAAGTGATTAGAATTCAAGCATTTTAACCATGCCCAATCAGATAATGACATTTGCAGTTAGCAATTTCAAATAAATATTAATTGCAGTTTTACTAGAAAATGTGAAAAGAATTTATTGTAATTAAACGTATAAATCCGGATCAAAATATCAACCAAAATATTGTGGAACTAAAAAAAATAAATACAAAAGAGAAATTAATCATAAGGCTAAGTAGATAATAGATGTTGAAAGTCGTTAGAATTTTTACAATTTAGCTATGCACAGTTTTTTTTTATTTAATTTTTTCATTTTTATCATGTCAGAACATGATGTTATTTTGGGAATAAAGTTTGGGGCGTCAGCGAAAATCTATAGGCGAAAAATCGTAATTTTATTCTATGCAAAACCATCTAAAATAATCAGCTTTTAATAACGTGTTGCCATCGCATTTACAAAAGCTCTGATTTAAAAAAATAAGTTAATGACTACAGCAAATAAAACCTAGGAAAATGTCAGTTTGAACACGTGATTGTATGAAATGAAATAAATAGGAAATGTGATATTTTTTGAAACAATAAATGCGAGACAAAGTATTATGGGTCGTTTGCAATACTAAAGGGGCTCATTCAATGAAACAATTAAAATGAATAAAAATATAATCTAACTTGCACGAGAACGCAATGCTTGGCCGTTCAAGAAATGATGTTCTGACATGATACGTTGAAATATGCATAGCACATTTCATTTTAATCTTATTATTATTATTATTATTATTATTATTTTCTTAAAAGAACTCGGAAAAAATATTTTGAATTGTTGTTTTTTTAAAAATATGAATAAATTTTCACGTTAATTTTCTGTTTTAATTTGAATGATATTTTAAATTTTACATAGTTTTGCCTGATAAAATAATTTTTTGCCTCACTATTATTTATCATCATATTTAATGCCTTTCTCACAATATCTTTTCTTTGAAGGAGGCGGCGGAATCCTTTTCACGCTTTGATTTTCTAGACATTCTTTCAAATTTACGTTTTTTGAAAGTCAAATAAAAGAACATAAAGGGAAGAGCGTTGAATTTATCAAACATTTTTAAATTCATTTCATTTTTCTTTCAAATTTTAGAATACGGAGAATTTTTTGGGAGCGAGATTTGAATTTAGTTAAAAGTTTTTAAACAGTTTTGAATAGGAGTATATATTTTTATTACTAACATTTGCAAAAATTGAAAAATCATTGCTTAAATATTTGCTCATCACCCTAATCCTCGAACACACAATGATGAGACATGAAAGAAACTGCGGAGTGTTTTTTTCATGTTTCCTCGTTATACTGCTTTGAAACAAGAAACACTTTTCGAACACTGCAAAGATAAATAGTGGCAAATAAAAGAAGTATTTGGATGACTTTTAAAACAGACTTTTTAAAATCGTTAGGAATTCGATGAACATTCCAGGTATTTATTTTCTGGCAAGAGACAGAAAAAGTTGAAAAGAGAAAAAATATCAGAATCGAAGATAAATAAAAATTGTAGAAAATGGAAATTCTAAGAACCATTACATAGTTTTAAAGAGAGAAAAATCTAGATCTAAAAAGTAATACAAGAGAGTTAAAAAATAAATAAATGCGTAGACACATTATTTTATTTCTCTATTCGCATGATATTGATTGAGGCGAACTGAGTTTGCTTCCCACTGCTCCATAAAGCTGAAACAACAAGGATATGTTAAAAAGAAGACAGCAGATCGCATAAAAATGTAGGAGGCATCTATAAGTTATTGAAAATGAGTGTGAACAGAATTGTTAGGGCTGACTTTCATCACAAAGAAACTCTTTCTGCAGATGTCCATCATTAGGCTTCTTCTGAACTAGATTTCTATGCCGTTTAGGTAGGTTTTCTTCTGAAAGCAAAAAAAAAATTAATTAAATAGCTTATTTTTAAATAGTTTCACTGGTTCTCTTTTAAAAACGGCAACTTAAAACCCTACACAATAGAAATTTTATGTGTTATAATTATTTTTAATGAGTATCAGATTTTCAACCAATCCTGTAAAACTGTTGACAGTCTATCTCTCCGTTTATTCCTGTGTAAGCCCATTATAGACTGTATTTTGTCTTGGTGTCAACAATAAATTCAAAGGATCAGAAAAAACATCAAATCTTCTTCTATTTCGGATAAGCCAAGTGCTCTTGCATTTTAAATCCAATTCAATGAATGTTGATTTAAAAAAAAATTTGGTTTAAAAATTCAAAATTTAATACTTGCGATCAAAATCATTGTCAGTTCACAGCACTCTAATTAATGATGGTCGGGGATCGTTCAGAAAGTAAATTTCTCACATCGCCAAAAGATGGTGCTGTAAAAACCACGAAATGAGATTCGTGTAGACAGTTGTAGATCGTGGACATGGTTATGGTAAGTGGCACTTGTAACTTTCCTGGTCGCTTATTGTAGTACCGTGGAACAACATGTAAAAGCGTCAACTTTTCTTTCTTTCTTCCACCGATTGAGCGGCAATGTCCTGCACAGCACTTTTAAGGAAAAGTTAGAAATGAAGGTTCAGACAAACCGTTCAGAATGAGAAGCGTCGGAATTTCAGTACTAGTATTGTGTTTATTCGCGATAACTCTCTCTCAAAAAGGAGGGGGGGAATCAGCTTCAGAAGTTATGCAGACGCTGCTTGATCATATATAATATCATCCCGATTTTGTTTGCAACGATTTTTACAGAGTTAATTTCGGGAAAGCAACTCAAAATACTGCACGAGAAAGCGAAAAGCAACAAACTCAAAATTGATAGCATAAGAAATTTTGTATCCATTATATCAATACAATGGTCCTGAACAAATAACAGGCCATCAAAAAAAATTGGATAAAAGGGATTGGGGTGAATGCTAATTGCGTTTGTAACTGCATTGTAAGACGCAGAGCTCATCTAGGAAGTATTCTCAAAAAAATTTTCCACAATCGACCCCTCTCCATCGTATATCAATATATTAATCAGAGCCGTTCTAATAGGCGCTAGGGATAATTAGGGAAAGAAAATTATCCTACCAATTGTGCATATTTTTTACGTTGTTTTACCCCTCTCTCTTTGTAGAGAAACGATTGCAAAAAAAAAAAACACCCTCTTCCGTGATTTCTTTAGATAAATCTCTCTCCACACCCTAAGGGAAATTCGATTTTTTCCTACGATAGCCTTCGGGGTGAGGAGCCGCTCGTCTGTTAAAGGGCTGACCGATGATTCTAAAGCAGGTCGGTAGATATAAAAGGGAGCAGCGGTTTCGATTCGGCGTATCAATAAACTAATGGTAGATGTAACTTTTGATTAAAATTCTGTAACAGCAGATCCAATTTATCTCCCCTTCCCCCGACTACTAACTCACCAAAGAAGAAAAAAATGCGCAATAATGATCTTTCTCAAATTCAGTTTTAAAAATTTTGATCTCCATTTTTTAGACTTCACAAACAAGAAATTTAAATAAAAATCCATTTTTTAAATGTGTTTTCATTAGAGTAGTAAAGGATAAAAGTTTTTATTTTAATTATCTACTTTTTTTCGTATTTTATGCACTGCCCTACTGTTCCCGCGATGGCAAAAAAAACCTTCTTGCACTTGCGTGAATGCTATAGGCGTGGTACAATTATCATTTCTTATACATAAAAATGAGCTCTTGTTTGTTCATATTTTCTCCACTGCCATCCCATTTATCAGACTGTAATAAATGGGATGTCTATTTCTTTGAAAAAAAATCCTTGATTTTCTTATGGCCAGCTGCATCTTGGATACTCATGAGTCGGACAGACACAAAACTTGTTTATTTTTGCTGAAGACGGAAAAATTTTTTAAAAAAATATTGCCTGCCCTTAAGCACTTGAGAAATAAAGTAAAAAAGAAGAATGAATATTATTTATGTAGAGATTTAATTAATGGCCATAACCATTCTACGGTTTCCCCCCCCCAACGTACCTAGATTCCAATTTAGTTTCATTGCATCGTAATATAAGACACCATGAATTCTACTCACCTAAAGTGCTGAGTCACGAGCATGAGTTTTAGAAAAAAGCGGGATGTTGGCATTTGATCGAAAGGAAAAGAAGAGGGTTCTTCGTTTCCGGTAACGATGAGTGTTTAATAATCTTACGATACAACGCTAGTTAGTTTTGCTGTATGCAATCATTTTGTTAGGTTTCGTCCTTTGGAACCATCTAAGTATTTCAACTTCTAACTTTAAAGTAATTAACCTTTCCTGTCTTAATTGTCAATATCCTTTTAATTTTGCTTATTCTAAATAAATTAACTGTTTTTTTAAACGTTACTTCTTTTCTTAATCAGTACTCTAGACACTGATCCAATGGTATTGAATGGGCCTTCAGTCCGACCCAATCCTACATTTATAGTTCCCTTTTATAAATCATTCCACTTCAATGAGCATGTTCATTGTCGACAAGATAATAAACATCATTCTTTTTTTCATTCCTCATTAAACAAGATGGCTGTTTCAAATTTCAAATGATATTTCCAAAATCTTTTCTTCCGCGGCAGCAACGCGTTGGGTGCCAGCCAGTGATAAATATAATGACATCCTTTTATTATTTTAATTTATTTTTCTTATCTTCCCTGCCAGTCGTGTGGAAGCAAAATTAATCGACTTTCAGACAGTTTGATTTTGGTAATATTAAAATAGCGCGTTGCCATCAAAAACGCGCTTTTGCAAAATTTCAAAACTTCAATATCAAAAAATAAATATAAATTTTCTCCTTCAAAACATGAAAAAAACTAAAATTAAAATTCATTAAATTTAGAAACTCCTTTCATTAACTTTCTCTATTAATTCCTCATATTAAATCGCATGCAATACGTGGTCAAATCTCTTTGCTCATCATCTCTCTCGATTGGTCATAATAAAGATCTCCCAAAAGTGTCCAAATTAATTTTTGCCATTATTTTATATGCCATTATTTGCCATCGTTTTTATTAATTTTAGACATCTAATGATAACTTCAAAAGCCATCCAAAAGCGTCGATTTGAGCAACTAAAAATACAAATCTTTCATTCAGCTCTTCAGTAAAGTCATCTTGATTGCTAAATTATTATTACTTGAAAACTTTCACAGCTCAGAGAATTAATTTTTGCCTATATAATTAGAATAATGCCCAGCTCAAAAATATGTTGTTGTTTTATTAGATAAGGTTTAAAACATCAAATTTCAACATAATTTTGCGAATGATTATTTTTAATCGTCATTTAAAGACAATCAACTTTCTTCATCGAACATTCTTCAGAGTTCGGTGGCCACTCTTTGCAATGGAGACGCAGTACTGCTAAAACGCATATGCAGAAACGATGACTGTGGAGAAAAAGGAATATTGAACACAACTTATCCCCCTTTTTTTCTACAGTTTGAAATTAGCAAACGAAAAAAGAAAAGGGATGAGGGGGGATGTTGCTCCGAGTGCTTGTAAAAGTATTTTTATCATTGCGGATAAATGTTCTGGAGATAATAATGTACAAGAAATAGGATTGATCCGAAAATAGTTGGTCATGGGACTAAGTGCATTTTGCTTTAAATACCTTTCTTGATCTTTTTTTTTGCAACTAATTACCTAACTTATTCGGTTAGAATCAGTCGTAATGTAACTACAGTATATAATATATATGCACTACTATTTGGAAAATTAAAATAATTTTTCCGAAATTTCATATGCCGGTTTACACTCGGCTAATTATAAGACAGCCAGCAGGCAGCGCATGCTTAAAAAGACGGGATAATGCGGTTCGGATGATCGCAGATAATTGTCCCAACGGGGCAACAATATGTCGCTGTATTGCATTTTTTTTACTGCGCATGCGTTTGTGGAATTTAGTGGGGGTTGAGAGTTGGTGTGAAAAAATTGATCACTTATCGTAGATTAATTCCGGCATGTGTGCGTTTGTGCGAGCGCGCTTCGTTTTATTTACCATTTCTTTTCTGTGGTTTTCTGAATTTGCAGACTTTATGTTTATTTTACATGAATCTGTGCAAGTATCCATTATTTTAATATGGTAGACAGGGACGCCAAAACGACAATTTATAGTTAAGCATGTAATGCCTTAATTTATTTTATGAACTAAAATCAATCTATCTTAAGAACATAAATTAGTACCTTTATGCACATACGCTGCCCCTGTATAAACCCGGCAGTAAAATAAAACCCATCAATAACCCACAACTAAAATAAGATACTGCATTACTGGGAATAGGAATCCTTTTTCGGGAAACTTGAAAGAATTAAGAGACTGGGATTTATAGCATCAAAGGCTGTTATCTCCTGTTTCCAAATGAAGAGAACGAAAACATCGCATCGATAAGCACTGAGAGCGCACGCAAACAGCCATAATAATGGTTTCAGTCAGTTGGCAGTCGCATGAAAGTTCCTCTGGCGGCATTCAGTCGAGTTTCGAGATACTGTCGATCCAGTGGAAGGATGAGGTGCGGAGTGACGGAGAGAGCCCGCAGCACGGAATGGTGGTGAAGTAAAGAGACGCAGAGAGCTTCAAGAGAGTACTGCCAATAGAATTAATAGATATTGAAATGTTTGAATGCTTAAACATAAACTTGCAGATTGTTTTTGTTTGCAGTTATGTTACCCAAAACATTTTTTGAAGGAGAAATCTTGCCTATCTACGTGCAGAAACGACCACAACTTGTGTCTATAATATGTATATTTTTTGCACGAGAGAATTATGTATTCATTGTCATTAATACTATGACAATCATGACAAAGGGGATCATTACGAAGGTTAAAACGAGTCTCTTCCCGAGAAGATGAATTTTGTTCGGTCTTTTAACCAGTATTCAGGCAAAAAAATATCTGTGCTTTTACCAGTTTTCAATATTTTCTTTTTAAAAAATCAATTTATCCAACTTCAATAGAACAAAATGTAATAAAGAATACTTATTAAATTCATCTACATATACCAAAACATTGTCTCACAAAAATTTTGTAAAACCTCAAACCTATAAAAAAACCCACCTTTTTTAATGATATTAAAACTACCCAATTTTTCGCAGTTTCAATAAATTTTAAAATTATAAATTGATATACAATTTTCAAGGATATTTTAACTTATTTTGTTGCTGCATCAAATCATATGCTTTAACCGATATTAAAATAAAGATAATGTAATGACATTGGTTTAATTCTAAAGTGAGATTGTTTCTCCCACTTTTAATTCGTAGTTTCTTTTTTTAATTTCAGCTCGCAATATTATATAGTAGATTTATTCCGTTTAATATACGTTTTCCAATCTTATTAAATAATAGGATAATATTTTAAGTAAATTCATGGAGTGTTAAGAACCGAAAAGCTCGTTGAAATCAATATTCCGAGCGAATAAATTGGGAGCTAAAAGCAGCTGGTGCCTTAATATAAGAAGATGAAAAAAAAACAGTAACTATTGATAAATAAACCTGAAAAGCAGATACAAAATTGAAACAGTTTTAGGAGGTTTCTTCTTTTTAATACTTGAAAGGGTTCTGTAGAGATGAGATGTATTTCTTTTCTCTGGTGATGCCCATTAATCACAAAATAGCGTAAGCTTTCATGAATTATTTCCAGATATTTCTAATTTATATAACTTATTGCTATTCCGAAAAAACTCTGGGCACAAGTGCAACTCCAGAGGAATTGTGTGCCAGTTATAAATCTACTGATTCAGAAAATTACTTTTCATCAATAAAAATACAAGAAGCCGTACGGAAGCCTACGGAGAGCAATTTCACATTTAAGCTCTCAATCACTAATGGCATGTTACACTAAATGAGATGCTTCGAGTGTGAGTGGCGCATTATATAATCCTTTAGGTTTTCTTGGATCTTTAAGAGAAAAAGCAGAAATCTTTTTTGGCACTCATGACAGTCAAAAATAAATTGGGACTGTGAATTACAAAGCAAGGAGGGCATTTTATAGGCTGTTTAAGATCCCTAATAGAGCAACAGGTTGGCAGACACGTTTTAAGAAATGACATTGCGAAAACAATCGTGGTTAAATGAGCTGCCACTTCACAAGCTGCATATGGAACTTCTATCTATTTAAAATTCACAAGGGAAATAAATCCGCTTTAATGAAATTCATCGTCAGTAAATTTTGATAGATCCAACGAAATGCTTTCCGCACCACGTCTGGAATTATCGGTGGGGCTTCTTTCACAGCGAGAGGAAGGTCTTCATCGTGCTCTCTGAATAGAAACAGATGTAACTAATTTTAGAGACTAAATCACAGCTTTCGATTTAATCACCGCTCGCCAAATCAGTAGGAATATCCCAGTTTTTAAGTTGTGAGACCTGAATAAGAACTGCTGGTGTTTTCCCATCTGAATCCAACAGACAAGGGAACAAATCTTCAGGAACTGTAAAAAAGAGGATTCTGTAATAGAATGATCCAAGTATGTAGAAAGATGATTCTTTGGGCAGTTCAAAGCAGAACGCATACATTTCTGATGATGGAATTTATTTAGCAAAACTCAAATACTTAATCAATTGTAATTCAATTTCAACAGTAAACGCTCTATATTTTATTATTATATTTGTAGTGGTTTTAAAAGCTTTTATAATAATTATTTTTATTTTCAGGTTTTTCAATTACTCAAAAGGTTCTAACAGATGTTCAAGTCTATTAATGTAAAAGAAACTACACTGTTAGCTTTAGTTACATCATTCGATATCATTTATTTTAAATATGAAATAAACTCTCCTGAAAGAAGAGAGTGTTAGAAAACTTTAAGCTATTGGTTCCATTTCTTGATGAACCTACATAAAGGAGGAAGATGGACCAATGTTATTTGCTTTTTATTTGTATTAATTGTAATCTGGAATATCAATTATAGTGTGATATTTAAAGAGGGGAAAAATATTGGACCGAAATTTCAGCATTTCTTTGGCAATAAAATAATTTACTAATTCTCTTCCAATATTTCTTTTCTTCTTTTGATGAATTTTCAACGTTGGATTTTTTTTTTAGTTTACCTGTGCTCGTACATGTAAATGTAACTCCCCTTCACATTCTAGAATTGAAACTTCATACTTTTTTTATGGTTCTTTAAAACAATCCATTAAATATTCCAATAATAACATAGATAGCGCCTTTGTGCATTATTTTCATTGTTTATATGAAAATTATTGTCATTGGCTAATGCAACCGTCATCGATAGAGAGATGATGCGGCACATTTTGTAAAAACTGCGATATGAATTTGAAAATGAAAAATGGCATGCTGTACATATATGGGCTTACACTGAAAATTCTTATTATATACCTTACGAAATGCGTTTATTTCGAACAAAAACGAGCATTTATTGCATATGAAATTGGGATTTGCATTTCGACTTTCTCAAAATCAACGCAGGGACCTCACAAACAGGAATAATTATTTCTAAGTCAATTCTGTGTAAGTCTAGCTTCTTATGAAAACGTTACTGGAAGCTTCCACGACCGCCTGAGATAGTTAGATCACATTCCATGCGTGCATATTTACTCAAACTCCTCTTCTGCATCATGCACAAACTCTCATTCTTTGATGCGATTGAAAAGATGAAAATCAAAATTTGAGCTGCGATTCGAGAAGGTGCCACTGATCCGATTACAGAAACTTATAATTTGCATAATCACTTCGTAAAGACCTCCTAATGAAGTTAGGAATAGACTTCCCGTCTCTAGGAACACAAGGATTGATTATATAGTGCTCGCATCGGAACGGATTTATAGAGAAAGAAGTGACTGCGCAGATGCGGCTAAGGATGGACTTGGCTCTTGTCTCTAGCCAAACCACTCGTGATTTTTTTTCCTACTTCAAATAAACATAAAATTAAAAATTTCTATTTAATGTAAATTCATCGAATGTGTCGAGCGATTTAAACGCTCTTGCACAAACTTTTGAAGCAGGTTCGACACCCGAAAATAAAACATTTTTACAACAGAAATCGATTGAGCGCTCCAAGGTTGGCAGTTACAAAGTGTCGCTGCCAGTGAAGCGATAAAAGGAAACAAAGCGTCAGCTGAAGGGCAAAGCGCAATTTTAAAAGAATCACAATGACCAGGAGGGAGACCGTATTCATGAAAAATCTTTAAACCATTATTTTCTTTCGATGAAATTTTCGCATGCTATTATCGAGAAAATGTTTTCATGCTCGCGTAAAAATGTATTATAAATAGGAATTAAGTTGTATAGCATACTTTGTCAAGCGTAAGATTTTCTCATACTGCTAACGAATCCACTGTGGCAGCGGCGTCTTTCGTTTGCATCCATTTTCATTATATTAGGTACTTGCATGTATTTCTAGCAGTTTTTCACTTTAAAAAGGCATTTATTGAGGAGAAATCGACAAAATCGATGTCAGTGAAAAAAAATTCCATCATTTTCTACAACTTTTTTCCCATTTTCGCCCAATAAGTCTGCCAACTAATTGCCTTCGATTTTTTTTCCTTTAGGCCGCTTTTTGTCATTGACATTGAAACCACCGCTCCTAAATTTATGAGATGTGACGGCATTAAACCGACAGTCAGGATGTGACGGAGAAGCATCGGCACACGCTTCCAAAAGGTTCTCTGGCTGGCTTCGGCACCAAACAAACAAAAAAGCAATAAATGTCGAAAATGCGATTTGGAGCTTTCACTTAGTTTGGGTTTTTGCTCACTGAATAACTCTATAATATAAACGGAAAACTTTCGAAATGATAACAATAAAATAATAACAATTTGGAAATACCCAAAACCATTGTCCGTTATATAGATACTTCGTATTTTTATCAATAGATGTCGCTGATTAAAATACATGCATGCACTTATTACAAATGATTCCATTTTTAATGCTGATTTAAGTCTTTTAAGTTTAAGCACTTTTGCATCTGCTTGTATATTCTGCCGCTGTTGTATCAAATGCCTAAAATAGAATAGAATGCATTATTTTCGTATGTTGACAGTGACATTGGATGAATATTGCTTACACGTGCTGCAAAGCGTCCAGACAGTCTGCGGGACAACAGCTATTTAGACAAAGTATTAAGAGAAGATCTTGGACAGAATTTTATTGAAAGAGGGTGGTGAAGAAGAAAGGAATAAAAATTTAATTAATTACATGGCTTCTTTTTTAAAAAATCCATTGTATAATCGCAATTCCAGTCCTGATCTTGAAGTTAGACAATATATTTAGGCTAAGTTTTGTTATTTTTAAAATTTGCCTTTAATTGTAGAAATAAATCATAATGTGCACGCAAATTGTACATGCTCCAAAGATGTGTGTGGGAATTCAAAACAAAAAATGCAAAATAATGTTCTAAAATGTACTTTGAATATCTATAAAATTTGTTAACATTATGGTTAGAAATAAAATAATTATACTTGAAAAAAGTTTATATTAAAGTGTAGTAAAAATCGTTTTAGTGTAAAAATAGGATCCAAAGTTATTGAGAAAAAAGAAACCTTAAAAAGTTGATTAATTTTTTGATTAAAATTGAAAATTCCTTTCGTATTGTGTCGCTTAATATATCGTTCATATCCTAACATTCAACTCACGGATTCAACTCAAAAGCATTATCCTATTAAAATAAGGGAACACAAAATACGAACTTTAAAATTCGGAACATTACAAAACGGGAAAGTACTTCCCCAATGCGAACTTTGAAAATTGCATCCTTGTCAACAGGTTTTAGTCACGTGCTTTCCCAGAGTACTATTGTACTCTTCTATGATAGCCTTTTGGCTCTGAGGAGAGCGTCCAAGAAATGTGTAGAATATTAAATATCTCAGATTAGCTTAGTTATATTAAAGCCGCATTTTGGTGTAAAGGGTAGATGCAAGGCGAATTTGTAGTTTTGAAATATGATGATTGGACTAGAACAATACCTGAGCTGCCACCCGCCACCAAATTTCCACACCACACAAGTGGGAAGTCATTCGGTCATTGATATCAATAAACAAATATCAATTGATTGGTATCAAAGTACCCCACGAACTATTCATGTTCAAATGAAGAATGCTATCATAAGCGTGCCACGCCAATTTTGATTTTCAAAATCGCTTAATATTTTCCTGGTGGAAAAAATAGTTATCAGACATTCGAAAGTATACACAGTTACTAAAACTGTGAAACTGTGTTATCATAAAAATAAATTTCATTATTTTATTGTGAAAGGCTTGTTTTAAATAATCTGAAATAATGGAAACCCTTCTGCTGTTTCCCAATTTTTAATATTTGTACATTTTTTTTATTCCAATATACTTTGAATCAAGCTTAAGTTTCAATCACAAAAATACTCTTTAAAAATATCTCTACTCTATTTATTATGTATAATTTATAAATGAAATATCTTATAAACTGTATTTTACATATCTTCTCAGCAATGAATTGAAATAAGGGACGCAAATCATTGACAATAGAAACTGAATTTTGTATTTCGTGAGTAATATAGAAATATATGTCATTCAAATTTGCGTTTTATTTAAAGGAGATGTATAGTTATAAATATTTAAGTAAGCTAAAATCGTTGTGAATAAAAAAACATTGACATTTTTACTTTCTTCTAAAGCAAAGAATTGTCAAGCAAATTCCAATTTCAGATTTTGATGCCTCTTTGCACACGAGGCAGCCCTGAAAAAAATGGTGACTGATAATCGTCCATTTGAGAATGCTATAAACGAAAACGAGACTGATTTGCAATCTCTTTTTAGAATTAAAAATATCTATAAAGTCTCGTACGAAATTTTTCCCCATTTTAATTTTTTCAGTCCCCTTTTAAGTGTTCAAAGTAGGCGGTTTTTTTCTACTTGTGATTTTTTTTCCTAACAAAATTTCGCACTTTTATTACTATAATTATTTTGTACATATATTTGTACCTTTTTTTTCCCTTTGAATTTTATCTAATATATAAAATTCTCGTGTCACAGTTTTCGTTGCCATACTCCTCCGAAACGGCTTGACCGATTTTGATGAAATTTTTTGTGCTTATCCGGTATCTATGAGAATCGGCTAACATCTATTTTTTATCCCGAAATATCAATTAGTTCAGGAGAAATTAATTAAAACCCCTTAATTTCTGTGAAATTAAAACCTGTAAAGTTACTTTCCGAGTGAAACCCGACCTTCCGGAGAAGCGATCGCTCATGAGTACCTTTTCGTCCAGTAAAACCGCGTTTTTCAAATTGCCATCGTTACGCGTCCGTTCAACTTATACTCAATATCGCTGTGGAATCGGATGGACTTTTTATCGTAGACCACGGAGATATAATTTATTTTACGAAATGTCGACGCAAAAATTAAATATCGATTTTTTTTAAAAAGGTCCATTTTGGCGGGTCTATTTCTTGAACGGCCCTGTAAAATAGACGCTTAGCTGGAAAAATACAGAAAATATGTTTCCTGAAAGGCAATACGATATAGTATTCTGCAATATAATTTAAAAAATCGAATTTTTAAAACTGAATTTTTAACGAATTTTTTAACGAAGAGGCAAAATTTCGCTTTAATATTGAATTACGCCGAAACTTTTCAAGATAACTCAATCAAATTTTTTTTACATAAAATTCGATAAACTTTTCAAAATCGTGTGAAAGATTGAAAAAATCTGATAGAAAATTGCGCATTTAAAAATTATTTTGTCGTTTATTGGGTTTCCCTCTTCAACATTACAAATCTAATCCATTGATAAATAAAAATGAGACTAAATTTTTTTTGTATTATTTGGCATTACTTTGGCACACCCTGATCAATTTTGAAAACAATCCTGCAAAAATTACGCGTCTTATGAATTCATTCCAGTTTTTCCACCTCGCATACTTCACCTGAAAGTTGGGACACCAGTAATGCAACTACGAAACCTTCCTCCACCTAAATTATGCTATGACACCAGACTACGAATGACTTGACTTAATAAGTATGTAATCGAAGCTACGATTATTACTGGATGTGCTCGAGGAGTGTTGGTTTTAATACCCCGCAGTCCACTAATTCCGTCGGGCTATCCTTTTGAATTTAGAAGAGTGCAGTTTCCCGTAAAAGTTTGCTTTGCAATAACCGTTAATAAGTCACAAGGACAGAAATTAAAAGTAGCAGGGATCAATTTAAGAGGAGAATGTTTTTCGAACGGCCAATTTTATGTAGCTTTCTCCCGAGTCAGTTCATCTAGCAGCTTAATGAATTTATCAACAGAAAAAAAAACTCCAAAAATTTTTGTGTACAAAGAAGTTCTTGCTTAAACACAGGTATAACAATAAAATGTAGATGGCCTGCGTTTGAAAAGAAAAAAAACTACTTTAAAAGCATCCTTAAGGATCGGTAAGGACAAGGGCATATATATATAAGGAATCCAGGGGCGCCCGGACCCTCCCAAAATTAGGAAAAAATTATAGACAATAAGTAATTATTATAGAGGAATTTCGTAACTAAGTGCACGTAGCACTGTTATCCCCCACTAATTCCATTACCCGAGCAATGCCGGGTACGGGAATGCTAGGAAATTATTTATATGGCAAAACAACGTTTGCCGGGTCAGCTAGTATATATATATATATATATATATATATATATATATATATATATATATATATATATAAAATAAATGTCCAAAAAATTGAGCCTTGGACTTCGATTAACTTTATCAGCCAAGCCTAAGAAGCAAAAGCTACTTAGCTAATCCTTCTCTAATTCAACCAAATTTTACCTAATGGTAGTACTCTCAAATCAGCCTTCACATCTCCTATTAATTTAAAATAAATATTAAATTAAAAGTCAAAATAAAATCGACCTCATCTATTGCAATAACGCAATCAAAGCTCCTCGTGAGCCATACCGCAATCTTTCATATGTCAAAAACATTAAGACAACGCCCCAGCTCCTGCACACCTCACCACATCAAGGCAAGAAACTTCTCCGGAGGGAAAAAAACCAAATTGCCTCTTCTGTTAGATCCACCCGGATTAGATCTACCTCCTTCACTGCCAAAAACCCAAAGCTGCATACACTCCAACCACGTTTCCACTCAAGCCCCAGGTTTCAACCACACCAGCGAATTTACCAACCCAGAACTTACCATCACTGATCGTGGGTAACAGCGCTCCTCGCAGTAGAAACCACAGTATCTTTCGTCCCGTCATTGGCTTGTATTACTTTAGATTTTTTTCTAAAAATTATCATCCGAATTAGAAAAAAAATCATGCTCGAAAAAAAGAAAATTTCCATCTAATATAGTGATCCAAGTTAGATAGAAAATTTCCATCTAAGAACGTGAAAAAAAGACCGTTTGGTCCTTATGTCCTCTGTGAGGACAACATCAAATTTTTGTTGCTACTCATCTTCGTATTTTTCATCATTCGTGCGCTGCACTTGTGTTTTTAAACTGTAAAGTTCAGAAATATTGGAAGGCTAGAAATCTAATGGCGTCATAGCCAATCTCCTGGTTTATGTAATAAATAACTAATATTGTAATTGCAGCGCATATAATTTGATATTCTATGAATCAATGATATGAAATTCTATAAAATAGTTTGAAACAATATGAGCTAGTCTAATTCCTATAACACATGCTCGGGAATTTGATATGGATAGGATATAAATTTGATAATTTAATCCCAAGTAGTATGTATAGCATGAAATTTAAACAAAATCTCGTATTATGGAGCTGCAGAGCAGTACTCAGCTTTAAACCGAAATGGCTGGTAAAAATTTATTCTGCCATATTTTATGCTTCAATTTACCGTTTCAGATCAAGAGCTTTTTCTGAGGGCCCTTCAGATAAAGCTCCGGGTACGCGGTAGATTAGAAAAGGCGGCGAGAAAACCACTGGTGCAAGGTACTCGTGATCAATATGTCGGTGATGTCGCTCCCTTGAATCGTCGTGTCGATTTTATTGATTGAAAAGGGGAGAGGAACGGCTCAATCAGATCCTTTAAAAAACTGGCGGTACACGATTCACGGGGAAATTCAAAATAATTGGGCTGAAAAGTTCTTGTCGTGCTTTCTCGTTAGAGTGAATGGTCTCATGATATCAATCCAGCATGCAATGATGATTCAAATATCTCTTTGGGACGTTGATTATGGATTAATTATCTGCATCAATTTAATTCTCAATTGATCAATTTAGTTTCATCAATTTGATCTTTTAGAACAATTTCTTTTAAAAGAACTTGTTAGGCACAAACTTACACATAACGTACAAAATAATAAACACAGCAAAATTATAATTTCTCATTTTCAGAAGAAAAAAAATCGCAGAGATTTACAGCGTCTAGTTTTTAGAAAAAATTACATAACGTTTCCATATCCGATCACAAAGTAACTTAACTAGAAATATTAAACCTTTGGATGCATTGGACGTAGCAATACATTATATATTTGTTTGGGAAATGATGCGAAAGTGTTTCTAATATTTTATAAAATCTACTATCTTTACTTGCCCATAAAATTAAATATGCTCCAAGTGCAAAAGCGCTACATATATCAATTGCTTCATGATCTTAACCCATAAGAGAACAATTTGATTTGTTAGGTTATTATTTATTAATTGAAATGTTACGATGAATGTGAATAAACGGTCAATATTAATACTAACCAAACCAATTGGTATAAATAATAATCGATTATTCACATTGATCATAACGAAAATAATTACAAAACAAAATGAATATCTTCTCTTGAATCGAATTCGATTCCAAAAGCTTTTCAATTTACTAAAAACGATTATTTAAAAAAGAAATATTTTTCCGCATATGATAATATAAACAAGTTCAAATATTTAAAGAAATGAAGGAAAAAGTTCACCTAAAAAACAAAAGATGCAATAAATGCAAAAAAAAATCATGGCATTTTCCTGCAGAAAAAGTATATGACTCGGAAGATTCAGCTTCTTCGCACCAACCGCAAAAAATATTCGAAAAAGGGGAAACCGAATGACAAGCAAAGCCATTTTATTTCCCTTCCACGTTTTCTGGCCTTAAGTCTGAGAGAAGGCGAGTTGTTTGTCTCCTGCCGCTGTCACTTGGAAAGCTAGACAGTCAATTTGCTGCCGCCACTGCCTTCTCCAAACTTGAGAAATCGGCCGCGCCGCAGGAAAAGAACTTCCAAAAATAAACTCGAATGCTCGAGTTCGAATGCCAAAGTGTCTTCAATCGTAAGTGGAATTCAAGGTACGTTTCGTGAATTTATTTTTATTTTTGCCTTCCAAAATCTCGGTGACTCATCTGAAACGATTCACAAAGTACTAGTGGTGATTTAAGTTCGGCATTGTTTTAAAAAAAATTGTCTCCTAGCGATTGGAAGGAAAGGAAATCGGACAAAACCTCAAATGATGCAGAAGATTCTTTAAGATCCATTCCAAAAAACTTTATAAACTGCATTTAGAGAATTCTTTAGTGCTAAACATACAGGGCAAATATTACAATAATAACAGGATTAAATTTATTTACAAATATAAAACTTATATTGATTTTTAGAAACATATCTAAATTCTCGTTTCGTTCTCGTTTAAAAGCTTAAACGGATCCGAAGTTAGTACGAGGTTTAAAGTTTTCATTTCCTCTAAATTTTCCTACCCGGAGGTACCTCGTAATTGAAGATAAGGAGCTTCCCACATGGTAGTTGGTTCTCGACACCCTGGAGGGTACATGAAGAGGGGTGGGGTCTGACTCCTCCCATTGATAGCTGGACGTCTTCTTTGACTGGACTTTCCTCAGAAAAGTTTGTTCCGTGGCCAGTGATGGCTCTTAGGATTCAACCACAGTTCCTGCCAGTGTTACAGTCATTCAATTTTTTTATTCGTGTGTAGATCGGAGAGACAGTGATATGACTTTACTCACCATTCTCTTACGCGTGAAGAGAGAAACATATTCAGTTTAGGTTAATAATTTCCTCAGTATAACAACATATAAATTTCAATTTTCTAAGAAGTTAAAAGGTAGGAATTTGAACCTCTGACTTCTGTTTCAGCATTTTTTTAAAAACTCATTTAGCGTGCTGGAGGAGAACCGACGAGTTCACAGATGTTCGCGACCTGGACTATTCGGTGATCGATCATCGATTTCCTTCACGTTTTCTAAAAGGACTTCTAATCGGTGGAGGGACAGCATCTGATGGAGGATTTAGTTATTTTAGGCATCGTTAAATAGAATCAAATAGTAATTTGGAATTCGTTTTGGGTGTAAGAAGCGAAGAATAAACCATATACTATTTTTATTACAATAATTGGATCGACACATACTGTGTGTCCATGACAAGATCTCTGGCCGACAATCGTCTATGTTTACGGCGGGCGTTATAGAAACAGGTTGCTGTAGGAAGAGTCCATTTCGCAGAGGTAGAAACTCATTCAAGTTTCTTATGCTGGCGCGTTTAGCGCCTGATTGGCAGTATTTGATATATTGCCTTTAATTTTCGAAAGCAAATTCGAAAAATACTTCACTCGGCTGAAAATCATTTGCGTGATTGAAATTTTGAAAATATATATTATTCCTATCAGAATAATACAGAAAGAACAGAGTAAATCAAATATAAAAAGTGAATAATTATTTATATGTCTAACGACTGCATAATAAGAAAAAAAATCAGTAAAATTTCGCATGACAAAAAATTAATTTTCATTTTATTTGTTTTAAATTTATGTAACTACTTCAGATAGAATTCCCCGCAGCAAACGCGAAGTAATCTGTCTAATTCAACATAAAAAAACATAATAATCGCAATTATTTCATATTTTTTATAAAAGGTTGCTTTTATTCTGTTATAAAGTAAAATATCCATGTTTAAATATGCTTAAAACCTCTCCAAATTTTTTTAATTAATTAGTTTATTTATTTATTTTTGATATATATACTATTTTCCGAAACTCAAAATTAACAATTACCATTTTATCATTTTTTAGTTTTTTTAAAATCAAACTTATTTTGTAACTTTTTTTTCAATGTGTACAAGCTTTCTACAACACAATTAATTCCACATTTATATGTAAAAGTGTTCTAAATTTGAAAATAATTCAAGTGTTCCCTCAAGCGTGTATCAGATGTCTCGGAACTGAACTTAAAAAAAACCAACATATTTTTACATCATTCTAATAAAACCGTCGAAAAAGTTTGTTTTTGTATCCCAGATGACCATTTATTCATTTCCCTCGACTTGACAAAAGAAATTTAATTATTTGAAAGAAAACTTTTTCTCACTAATTGTCAATTCGAATAATAGAATGATAAATGAGCTTTTCTTTTCAATGTATATCAGCCGTCATGAGCTGTGTAGCAATAAAGGATCCGTAAATTCCTGCACTCATCTTATCTTTTCGGTGTTAAAAATTCTTCACTCCTATTGTTCCTATACCTTTCTATTCAAAGTCCATCAATGACGTTTAAAAGTACTTATCTGTCTCCGTTTTACTATCGCAATCAGTGACCTGAGTCAAAGAAATGTCGTTAAATATTTAAATCTTTCTAACTCACATTAACGTGCATAAATGTTTAGATTCTTGTAATCTTATCTAAGGAAAGCTATTAAAATAACAAGGCGGCGAGAACACAAGCCTCTCCATTTAAAGTCTCTCCATTCTTAAATCGAAAAGGCATTTTAAAGGATCTCAAAATTCAAGAGACAAAAATTATTAAATAATGAAATGCAGTTAATATTAACCAAAGAAAATATTAATAAAATATAAAAGAAGTAAGCTAAGCAAATATAAAGATACGAGTAACTGCGGCTAAAGCGAGAGGACGAATGAGCAATAGTTTTTTATCGCTTCATTTTTTCGCCAAGATAAAGAATAACCCCCCAGACTTCCGTCCGATTCCACCCATTCGAAATGAATCCTCCCTATCAACACCTGTTTCTATAACGCCCGCCGTAAACACAGACGACTGTCGGCCAGAGATCTTGTTATGGACAGACAGTATAAGCGAAGTAAATAAATGTCTAGACAGCTGTCTAAGCAGCGTTGAAAATTCCATATTACTTCTTAGCTTCAACGGCTACTTTCTGGTAAAGTTTGCAATCAGAGAAGATTTAAGTTCTTTTTTTTTTGCATAAAATATCTTAGTTCCAAGTCTGTGATAAATTCTATATTTCTCTAAATTTAAAGAACAATTCACCAGCCAATCACTGCATGATATGCAAATTATATGCAATCATTTTCCTTCAAAGCAGCGCAAATACTGCTACAAATTTCTGCATGTACAGTCAATAGTATTATTACGGAATCGGAAGAAAGTTCCGTTTTTTCCCCTTTATAGTTCGCTATTAATGCAAATAATAAAAAGTTTTCCTGAAGTATTTGACTTTGCAAGACGTGGCTCAAATATAATAAACCTGAAATAGAATTAAATAACTGTATAGTTCTAGAAACACATCATAAAACCAATTCATTCTACTCCACATCTCTGCGTTTATTTCAAACTATCACAAGAAAAACTAAAACGGTCTAAAGCTTGTATTCTTTACAAATTTATTTGTCTAAGCGAATAACATATTTGATAATCTGATATTAACCCGGCAGGACGGGCGCGGGGTGTTTCGGCACCCCACGCCCAAAAATATTCATCTGCTGTCTGTCTCTATAAACCGAAGTGGTCTGGTCCATCAGTACCTGCCTCGAAGGTCAGTTTCCATGCATTGAGTCTGAAAACGGAGAATTCAGACTCCATTTTAGCCTTATAGATAGAATTTGGGGTTTGCGGACACCCCGTCCGCGCGCCCGTGTTACTATTTTTCAATGCGAAATCATGGCTTGTTCCAGTCGTTCTGTTCGGTCTTTGCTTTGTTTGACGCATAAGCAAGAAATAAACAGACTTCAAGAGATGTCAGAGGAGATTTCGTCAGATTAAAATAATATCGAGGAGGAATTAAATGACTCAGATAATGATGACATATTCAGTGTTCACCAGTCTGAATTAGAAGAAGAATGCGATTCTTCAGAGGAAGTTTGCGACCAAACTAGCTTTTTTATCGGAATAGATATAAAAAAAATCTGAGTCACGGAAGATGCTATTTGTGTCCAAGAAACAAGGATATTAAATCGAAAACCATGTGTGTCAGGTGCGACTAAAAAATATATGTCGAGAACACTCAGAAATTGAAGATGTATGTAATAGTTACAAAAATCTAAAGTTTCAGATCCATGTACACCTAAATTATTAAGAAAATTGATTAGTTTCAGCATTTTAATTTACAATAATGTATAATTTTTATTATAATAAAAATTGTTAAAAAAATCATTAAGTGTTACACGGGGAAAGTTCCTCTTTTCGAACTGAGATAAAAGCAGTAAGCGCTTTTAATTTATTCATTGATAATTTTGAAAATTACGATAATTTAACATATTAGTTATCATTTTTCCCGCAAAAAAGTGTAATTATCATAAATCTTTTTAGCAAATAAAATCTTAAAAAAATTTCGCATTTATGCCATTTAATATGTTTGGGGTGTGCTGACACCCCATGCCCGTTCTCGTGTTACTTTTCGCGGCGCCCGTCCTGCCGGGTTAAATCCTTATATTATTTGTCGGTATACCGAAAGCACCCCTGATTCACATTCTTTAAATAATAAGACTTCTAATCCATACATATTCTAAATACGAACATCTGAATAAACCCGTAAAATAAGTGATAATGCTCCACATCCCGATAAACGATTTCAGCTATGTTTCGCATCGAACAGCGTTACGAAAAAATAATTTAAATTTGTTAAAACTTGTTTTTTGTTGAAAAAAACTAGTCTGACCATATGTATATTGTTTGTATATATATTGTATGTACAATGTATATTATTTTCCAAAGGTTTCTAAAACCCTCCGTACCTTTGCGCATGCGTTAGCATGGGTTTAATTCATCAAAATAGGGATGAGAGGAAATATTTACATTTAGAAATAAACTGGGATTACTCGTGGAAAATAGCATGACCGGAAACGAAACGACACTCACATACATGGGGATAAAAACTGTGCGAAAAAGGATCTAATAGGGAGGAAATCAAGGTCAAAAATATGATGAAGAATTCCTGAAGTGAGCTCATCCTTCCGCATCTTTCCTCTTAATGATGCATAAACGTCGAAAAGGGGTCGTCTCAGGATACTGAAACGAACAGTACCCTAGAGATTCAGACTCAACAAATGTAAAACCGCACTTTTAAAAGAAAAATTTTCACTGCTCATTTCTCCGAAATAATTTGTATTCAAATTTTGACGGTATTCCATTCCATTACTGTTCGGAGCAACCTTTCTTCTTGGACCTTTGTATCAGATCAAAACTGAGAATATGAACTGCATATATTCCCCAATTCACATCACACGCTTGCGAAAAAGACTTCGTATCCATTTACCTTTTCTCACACTCTTCCCCTGACCAGTGAAAACGGGGCACTTCCAGACTCGTCTGCGTCTTGAGGGTGCTGCACTTTTCACTTTCTCGCATAAGACGTCATAGAGGAGGCATTGCAGATTCCAAAAAGTTCGAATTCGAGTTATTGACGAATCGTCACGTTTTAAGGCACCCTGAATTCGAAGAAATAAAACATTTTTGGCATTATATCTGTCTCTGACAAAAATAATTCGAAAACGCTTTAAGCTAGACGGATGAAATTCAATGGAAAAACTGTGGTCTTCACATTAAATTTGTTGATTTCTATCACTTTTATCAACTTTGAAGAAACTCTACTCGGAGAAAATGTCTGTCTGGTTGATCAAATAAAAGTTAACACGATAACTGCCAAACGAAGAGATGTAACTGATGAGGAGAGGGATGGCATTCGATGCACCGATCAGCATCTACGGTGCAGACACTTGTCAAATTTGGACACAAATCCAACAGAAGAGTGGACGTCTGTCGTCAGCACTTCCAGTGGCACGCAATAGTAGCTTCCAGTAGCATGTCCGATAGCTCGAAAACGCAATACATTCCATTTGGTGCGTGTGTTTTGTGACTGTTAGGTGTCATTTTGAGTCAAATTTTTGTGTTCAGTCAGCTGTTACGCCTAAACCCAGATTCGATTTTCAGATATTTTGGGGCGTATGCCAATGATTAATAAAGAGGCCAAACATCACGCGATGGATTCAGTATACATGCTAAATTAGCTATAGAGTCTATGACATTGTAATCATTTCCCACCAATGCCACAAAGGGCGTTCTCAGGAATAACTATTCCTACTAAGTGTGAAGGTTTTAAGCGATAAAAAATGTATTTTGGAATGTAAAGATATAAGGAAATGGTGCTTGTAATATCCTTTTCACCAGAAAGTGAAATCTTCTTCAATAATGCAGAATTTCTTGTCAAATGTAGTCACAATGGCATAATC
This sequence comes from Argiope argentata, assembly GCA_026289955.1. Taxonomy (NCBI): domain Eukaryota; kingdom Metazoa; phylum Arthropoda; class Arachnida; order Araneae; family Araneidae; genus Argiope; species Argiope argentata. The sequence continues at coordinate 1,932,998 of JAOUZG010025848.1, forward strand.
CATTCATTCAAAGCCTTTACAACTTAACGATTAATATATTTTTTTTTATTTAATTGTCCTATTAAGGTCAACAAAGATTTTTTTTTATTTTAGTTACTTTTTATTTAATAATTACAATTGTTGTTGCCGTTCTTACGTTCTGATTTATAGTAGAAGGGAGGATTGAAGTAGTTTCTGGGAATATAGACCCCAAGAGTACCCGAAAGCAGAAGTCTGATTTCTAGTTCATACTCATCACAAACGTTTTTTACGGAGCGGACTTTATTCATGCATTTCATTCATTCATTCATCAACAGATTATAATTTAGATTTGGTATAGAGAACGATCTACTCCGACCCAGTGCTCCCAGTGGTATTATTCTCGACATGGAGGACTTTGTGACACACATGAATGTCTTCAGATGGCGGGTTTGAATTCGCAACACAAGGGATGCGAATCCAACGCCCTACCAACCGGACTATCCTTGCTTAATAATTACAATTACTACAAATAATTGATCGAAAAGTTATACTAGCGTTGAATTTTCAACGTCAATTGAGGATTCCTCGCCAAATGAGCCAACGCAAAACACGTGAATTTTCTACGTCATTTCGGATAACGCAATACAGATTAGATATTTTTAATTTTTTTTATTCTGTATTATTTTAATTCGAAAGAATTTCAAAATGAATCTGAAAAAATTGATTAGTTAACAATGTTTAATATTAAATGCATCAAACATTAAGGAATTAAACAGAATCGATTGAAATAACCGGCCGAAAACATGTTAAGTCTAACTTCACAGGGGAAACTTAGTGGGGGAAACACAAACTGAAATCATTACTTATTTAGCGGTGCGGAAATGAAGACTTTTAGCGAGAGAGCTAGGTTTTAATTAATAAATAAAAAATGAATGAATTAATACTTGAAAAAATGTATTAACATTAAATGCAACTAGAAGTTTAAAACATTTAACAACAAGTTTTTAAAAAATGCGCTTAAACTATAGTGGATGACTAAAAAATATTTTATTAATGATTGAAAAATTGAACTATATCTATATTAATAAAAATGCATCTCGAAATGCGTTGCTAAGCGCAAAACTGGAGAGCGGCTCGACCGATTCGGCTAATTTTTTAAAAATATTATCGTTAAGACACGAGGATAATTCTTATATTGAGAAAAAATGAAAAAACTGCAAGGAAAATAGTTAAAACGACACTTTTATTACTTTCCCGCCAAAATTCTTCATTTCCTCCCCCACACACACACCAACTGAGTAAGATAGCAGGAAGTAATAAATTATGATTTGTTTGGAAAGAAATACGCGAAGTCAGTTGGTTTTGATTTATAGATAACGGGATGTTTAAAAAAGAAAGAAAATAGTTGCCTTTATTATTAGTCTGAATGGATATTTAATCTATGCCTGCTCAAAATAAAGTCTGGGCTGGGAAGAAAAAAAGAATAACAAAGAGAAAAAAGGGTTTGTAGAAAGAAAAGTAGTGAAGAAAAAAAGGATAGGAAAAAAAGAAAGAAAAGAAAAGAAATGTGTGTGTGTCACCATTATTTCCTCTGTGCGCGGCATTTTCCAAACTGTTTTTAAACTTTCGCATCTCTTGAAAACCAATTGTGTCTTTATTTGTTTAGTGTATTTACATTTATGAAAATTTGAATCTCATTCTATAAAAACGTAGAATGTTAGAACTTTCCCTCCACCATTTAAGTAAAATATCAATTCCGGGACAATCATTGCTCGGATCATCTGAAGAAAATAATACTATAAATGAATTATATGATTATCAAAATTTGTTTGATTAAAAAATATTTTGGGGAAAAACCTGTTATGAGACACAGATACATAAAATATTATATGAAAATTTTAGCGAGCATTAATACTGGCGAACCGACTGGTCGCCAAAGGCGG
>JAOUZG010025848.1:1938125-2018709 GCA_026289955.1 Argiope argentata
GCTAATATATTATTACTCTGATTAAGAACTCCGTGATAATGCGACTTCTGATTAAGAGCTAATATATTTGCCATTAATAAATGTATCAAGAACTCGCATCAAAAACCAATGAAATTAATTTTGCGCGCGCCTGTCTTTAAACTAACTTTTTGATAACGGTATTATTTATCAGTATTTTGATAAATCTTTATTTAAAAAGAGGGTCTCGTTTAAAGGAGGTTTTTGGCGTCAGGAAATGGAAATTCAGGTGCCAGGATGTCATCCCCCTAATCCCTGCCATTCAACTGTTGATAGAATTTATCCGATTTGTGACAGGGCTTCCTTAGCACCTTCTCGCAGGAGATGAATTTCTAAGGGCACCCCTCAGAAGAGCGAGATGACACCTGGACAACTCCAATGAGAGAGGGAAATCGTTTGGCGGGCTTGGTTACAGCTTGGTTGCTAACGAGGGCAGGTGGTTCGACTGGGGCGTGAAAATGAGATGCGTTCTCTGAGCGACTGCGGTGATTGGTATGACGATATTCAGCCCATGAACATTGAAGAAAGGGTACTGCTAATAATGTGCTGGATTACAAGTAGGAAAACTCGTAAATATCAAGTCTATTGGGGTGTCGGCATATTTTAAACACTTGCCATGGAAAGACGTTTGTTGAAATGCTTTTGTCACAAAATAGCCAAAAATCACAGAAATTAAAATGCTGTTCGATTGGAGCACTCTCTTTGGACAAAAATTGATTCGTCGAGAACGTGTGAAGCTTCTTCTGGTTTCTGCAAGATGTTGGACTCTCTGCGCTGCCTCGATTCCAATGGTGATGGGTTGTTTTGGCGAGCGCATTTGCGAAGCTTTCGCCAGCTCAAGTAGTTGAAAATTTAAAAAAAGAGCTCCAGAATTGAGCTATGGCTGCATGACTCTTAATATCCCTGAAATAACTGCATTTTTCAAGAACAAAAGATTGTAATTTTTTTTACAGAATGTATAAAGAGAAAATATTGTAGTCGTCAATCACTGTAACTTTCCGACTCCGAAAACATTTTTGTAGTGCGGTCTCTCTGTCTGCGTGCACGATCATTTGAAAGAGCTGCGAGGAGCCGGAGGGAGGAAACTCGGTTGTTTTTATCAACAAAACAGTAAATTTCTTTTAGATTGTAGTTAAATCGATCAAATACTTTAAACTAAAGTGCCAGAGGTTAAAAAATGAAATTTCATGCTCTAAACTTCAAATTTGTGTCGAATTTCCAATCTAATGTGAAAGAAATCCAATATGCGTATTCGAGTCTCTTTGCATTACATGATTTATACATAAAGTGCTCAAATGTCGAAAGGAAAAATCCCCACTGGTTGGTTTGCAAGCATATTTACACTTACCATATTAAAATGCAAAAATCCAGTTTTAAATTAAGAAGGATCGGGATTTCTTTCATCGACTAAAATACGGACAAAACCTGGGCAAATCTTCACACAAAAAACATCTCTGGATCCACGGGCAATACAAATTACTCAGATGAAGAAATGTTGCATTATTTGTAAACACAGCAACCTCTTTTCTAAAAGGAAAAAACTACAGGGATTCTATACATGCTTGCAATGCTATTAGATTGAAGACGTATGCATGCATTTAAAAAAACTTAATTTTCGTTTAGTTTCGTTTTAATTTTATTAAAGTCCCATTTTAAAGCAATACTAGGGATATTTGGTGGCTGACAACGTAATGTTAAACCTCGGCCAGATAATGAGGAAGACATCTGGACTCCCGCCTCCTCACCAAGCTTTCACACCACACAAGTGGGAGGACGTTTAGTCCCAACGGTTTTAATATGCGCCAGACCCGCTTACGCGGTGGTTTTTTGGTGGAATCGAGTTTGAAATCCGAAACCCTCTGGTGTCAAAACCGAAACCTTACCACCAAACCACAGCGGCCTTTTCGAAAAGCAGCACCTCATCTGTGCGTATCTCCTGACTCGACAGCACTGAAATCGGTCTATTTGTATCCCGAAACAGCAGAAAGGATTCGACTCATCTCGCTTTTCTTCCGGCAAATTCATTGACTTTTTATCATTCATATTAAATGGCATCAGTGGCTCGCTTGTTAGCTAACAGTATTAAATGTGTGCCATTTCTTTTCAATGTCTAAGGGTGACGTTAAAATCTGTAGCTCTGCCTACACAGAATTTTTTAAACTAAAATTTAAATTTTTGCAGCGTTATTTCAGCAGCTCCTTGCTCCTTACTGACCACAGTGTCGTTTTGTTCTCATGCAAAGCGGAGTTCACACGAGGCCAGTTATTTAGTGCAGTGTAAGGCCACGCCAAATGCAGGGACGCCACGCGCCCCAACGGCTCCACGGCAAATGGTCGTCTCATCGGGACAACTGTTGAACCCTCGTCTGGATTCTGTTCTACTGAATATGACGTCACCGCATATGATAAAGACGACGGGTATCTACATCTTGTCTCACAATCCCAGAAAACTTCATATTTTAATCCTTTATGCAAAATGCTCAGTTCTTTTGCACTCTAAATGGACGCACAGTTTATGCATATCAGATGAGCACTTCCAACAGTGCATTAGCTCTATTAAAATGTAAAGATAAAGAAAAAAATGGAAAATCAGATGGATCTTCAAGTAATTTTTCCGAATATATCTAATAAAATGTTCATAGTTTGAAATGCTCAAGAGACATTCTTTATACAATTTTCCTACACTGATTTAACCCTTTCGCGATGGCGCGCCTGTGCCACTCTTCACTATTTTTCGCAACAGAGTGACTGACTATACTTCGCCACGTTTCGCCACGTTTTCGCCGCCGTATCTAGATGACGTCAGCCTCTGTGGACGAAAAAGTGGCTGCCGTATATATACGGCGTCAGCCGCTGTGGACCAAAAAGTGGCTGCCTTATATATACGGCGTCAGCCGCTGTGGACCAAAAAGTGGCTGCCGTATATATACGGCGTCAGCCGCTGTGATGCATCAAGTGACTGCCGTATATATACGGCAACCGTCGCGAAAGGGTTAAAAACAGGACTCGTTGCCCAGAAACATTCGATTGTGTCCGTGTCGCTTTTCCTGGCAGAACTTTGAAAAGCATAAGACTTTTATAAAATATCCTTATGAAATTCAATCACATTTATTATCGTTATATATATTTTATGAATGTCATGATAATATTAAAGCATTCTATTTATTCTTTTTTAAGTCAAAATTTTGCACTCATAATTGGAAAGTTGTTGTTTTTTTTTATTTAATGTTTATAATCTTTGATATTTATGAATTTTTGGTATGTTTGTCATCCATTGTTTTGTGTTAATTTTCAGGCGTTCATTTTCATGTAAGTGACGCCTTTTCTCTCCATCCACTATTTTATGAAAAGTGCGGATTACATGAAATAACTGAATTACGTACTTTCGAAGAAACGTACATTAAAAAGCTTTCATGTTTAAATAAAAAGATACGAAACCATTTACTTTTCCATTCCAGATTTAAAGAGGGATAGAAAAAGATGTTATTTTTCGAAAATCGGCATTCCCTCCTCCTCCCTTTCAATTCAGTTCAGTTCCTTTCTGAATGGCTGACATCCATTAGGAAAGTACCAGATGACCCTCATAAAAGAGTTCTGTTACTCGGGAAGAAGATACACACATATCCCTCCCTCTTCCAAATCAAATATTAGGGGTTGGGGATCATTTTGGGATAATATCGAAGTAAATGGACCGAAGGAAGATTCAATTCCCCTAAATGGGAAAGGGGGGGGGGGGGGCATAGCTCCATAGAAAGTCCTGTTGGAAAATAAAACTATCATATTGGTTTCGATGTTTGTCTTTTTATGGTCATTGATTCATAGGCATTTAGGATTTCATTTTTCAGTGGTCGGTTTCTCATGGCCTTTAAAAAATATTTTATAGGGTTAGGATGATAAATGTTAATAGTAAAAAAAAAACGAAATTTGTAAAAATTTATTTTTCAAAGGAAAGAAAAAATTAATCAATACAAATGAAAAGATTATATTTCAATACTTTTTTATATTTGATTAGTTCCATATTGCAAATATAGAGTTTTATTATAGATTTGTTGCTAATTTCTTAATTTATTGGGATTATGAAATTTTATACAAGAGCATGTTTTAATACAATATTTTAATATTTTCAACGATAAAATTTTTAGCAATAAATAAATCAATTATATTATAATTCAAACTGTGCAGTCATCTGGCAGCACAAATCCCTTGCAGAGATGTAATGAATGTCACAAACATTTAATGATAATACTTTTAAATAAGAATAGAAACACTTATTTAAAAATGGATCGAAAAATAGAAGATAATATTTTAATCAAAAATATACACTTCAAAATAAATTGCAAAAGCATGAGAAGTTATTGAAAAATTCTAGATAAATTAGAACTTTAGTATATTTTTAATGGAAAATTTTATCCATCCAGGTTTTGGTGAGAAGTCTAACATTTTCAGCAACAGATAAAGAACACTTTACGCTACACAAAACTCCGTAGCCTAGTGAACAAAATACAGATTGAGAGAACGGGAAACAAGGCTTGCAGAAATCGACACACAAGCTTCAAATCATTATTAAACTATTACAACAGCACTAAACGCCAGCAAAGTACTTGTTGGAAAATTCAAATAAAGGCTTGATTCGACTACTTTCATCTTTCGACTCCCTTATGTCATACCTCCGTACGATTTCGACTTTTCTGACAGGAAATCAAATGCTCTAAAACGAACACCGGCCGAGAAAAAATCGAAGATGGTCAATATAATTAAAATTCTAAAGAGATGTCGTCAGGATTCTCGAATATTGGAGATCCTTCGTTTTTGTTGTCAAATTAGTCGCCACGACTGGGTTTCCTTGGCCCAGCATCATTTACAGCTCTCTATTAAACCCGTTCTGTAAGCTGCGCAAGAAAGCAATATTACAAATTTGCAATAATATATATTCTTTTGGTCAAAAGGAAAAATGTTTTCTACCTTTAATATCATTGATAAAAATTAATTTTTAAAGAATATTTTTACACTTTTTAGTATTAATCTTGTTATTATGAACGCTTTTATCTTTCAGTAGCCATTAATCAATTTATACGGTTCGAACGTAATTTTGTTGTAAGAAGATAGGGTTGTAGAAGATAAAACACAAATAACGTATATTTTGGGTTTTTATCCATTTTTTTAAGAAATCCCTCGAATACTTTCAAAGCCTATTGGATATTATAAGGGGCTTTGGAAATGTCGCAAATGCTATGCATTAAAGGAGAAAATAGCTATTCTCTCTATACAGATACAGGATTTTCTAAATAGCATTTCCTATAATTAGATATTTTCAAGAGTTGCATATGGACAAAGGATTTTAAGTATTTCAAAAATGTTACCTTTTTGTTGTCACCAAACTGGCGACTATATCGTGTCTATTCCTTTATATTTAATTTTAAACGGAAGAAAACACACTTGTATTTTTAATTCAATAGTAATAACTTCAATAATAAAGATATGGCCCTCTTTGTGATTAATTCAAAATGTACACATTTTCTCATCTCTATTAAATGTATAATTAGCTTCCCTCAGATTCATTCCGACTGCCATTAACCTAAGCTTTGAATTCTAAAAGGGTGATAAATAAATTCATATCAATTAAACTCAAATATTCAGCACTTATTGCCAATGAAGTGCTCATTGATTTTCAAAAAAAGGCGGGAAACTTGTGTCCAATCAATACTCTGCAAGCTATGAGAATAGAAGAGAATATTTCAGTAAGACTGACTTAACAAAATTTCGCAAATATTGTTTTCGAGTTTCATAGTAGGCTTATGACAAACTGTACCAAAGGTGCGTGCAGTTTGCCGAGTATGCGACATCGCCTAGTAACCAATAAATAATTTATTTTGTAATCAGCGTCGGCATCTCCCCTCGATTTTCTTCGTTAATCTGTTTTGAAATGAAGGTCGTTTCTTCTTCAAATGAGACAAGATGATCGTATTTGTCCATTTTTTTACGCCTGTTGATTTATTTTAAGTTTATATTTAACATAACTTATTTGCTGTTACTAAGAGAGAACATTTTTATTAGATTTTTTTTAATCCCTTCTTAATGCACAGGAATTCTAAAACTTTCTTCATCTGTGTATTACCAGCAATTTTTTCATTTATGTTTGTAGCATTTTTTCTAATATTTTTATAGGTAGATTTGTATCCATTTTTTATATCAGCTTGTTACTATGTACCAAATATATATCTGCTCCATTCGGAGTCTACAAAAAGCATTTAAATAATAGTATCCAAATTTCCCGAAATTCACTAAAACATCTCCCCCTGTGCCGGATTATCCTTCATTCAACTGATAACATATTCGCCTGCTCCCAATAAATATATTTTTGTTATAACATTTCTATAGTGTTTTGTTTCAGTAATATTCCTTGATAACTCTTTGTTGATCTCAAATAATGCCCTGCAAAATAAACAAAAGAATAGATGAAAGCTTTGTTTCAAATAAATTCTATCATTTTATCATAACGCTCTGAAATGTATTCATTTAACTAAACAAAAGGGAGAATTATTTGTCCCCCTCACAATATACATACATATATATAATATAAAGGATTTCCTTCAAGGTATAATAAACAGTTCCATTTTTTTTCAAATATTATATTTACTTAGACCCTATTCTTTCAGTAAATAATTCCGAATTTTATGCGATTGGTAGATGCGGGAATTTGTAAAGTTAAACCCAGAAATTCAGTAAATAAAATTAAATGATTCATCTTACTGAAGAATAAATTTGGCTTCGAATGTTTGCTTTTGAAATCATCAAAAATATCTTATATCGTTCATATTCCACCGTAAAGCAGCATTTTACTTTTTTTTTAATTCACCAACCATCTTTTCAACGACTGCTTGGTGGCAGCGCATTACAGATTCTTAAATATTGCAGCCCTCTCGCGGGAATCGCATAAAGGGAATTTTGAAACCTAAACAGTTCCACGAATTGTTGGATAATTTACAATACAAATTAAAACACACAAGATATAAATTCTTAAATCAATAAAGAGAGTAAAGCTTCGTTGCACAAACATTCAGGAGTCTTTGTTCGAAGTTGCTTTTTAATTAATGCTCTTTAATTCTTTTGGAAACAAGTAAGAAAATATTTGTAACGACAAACTCAAAATTTCTTTCATTTCAGAGCGATTCATTCGAAACTTGCTAACTTTCCGAACGATATCGTGACTTGATTGAAAAATAAAACGGATTTTTCTTTGCGACACACCGATTTTAGAAGCAGAAACGAATTTTTGCTGCTTCGGGCAATTTCAACTCCACTCCGAATTCTTAATTTAATTTAAATGGCCTTCTCGAAGATACGTGCAGAGTTCTACTCGCTTCTTTTTCCTTTCCTTTTATTTTATTATTCCGAAGATCGCTGTACGAACTCCAGAGAAGGAGGATGAGAGATGAAAGAGACATAGAAAAGAGAATATCGCTTTGTAAATGAAATTTAATCGTGAGCGTAAGATTTAGATTAAATTAGGTGGCAACGATCGTGGTAACCTCAATAACTAATTTTTCATTTCTTTTTCATATTATGCTCATTCCGTTGTGAAAAGATGGCGACGCTCGCCTCCATTCGCTGTTCTTTCATGAGGTTGAAGAAAGAAAAGGGAACTTTCACCGGCACCATTTTTACCTTCACAAAAGGAAATATTAATGGAAAATATTTCAGAAGAGATCAAAGCTGTTGCTGATAAATTTTTTTGACTTGCAGTTCCCTGAAGATTTCTGAATGCAGAAATAAGGAGAAGAATAGATTCAAATTCAGAATAAAGTTGGTGTGATGCTTTTACTGAGACCATTTAAAAATATTAAAGTCGACAAAAAACTTCGGATGGTATAGCTGATTTAAGTCTTCAGTATATCAATGCTGTAGAAGTAATCACTTCAATAAATTACTTGGTAATTCAATGTTTGGGAAATGAATTTTGAAATTCTTTTTCTAAGAATTTGGTCACTAGAGGTTGCTATCATTTTCAATTAATTTATAAAAATGTGTTTTCTAAAACCTATTTAGTGGATTTTCTTGCTTCAAAATAATACAAAAATGTTTAGTTAAATTAATTCCGAGTAAAGACCAAAATTTAATTAAATGTAAACCAATCTTCATTATAGCCATGTCCAAAAGATCTTATCAAAAGGAAATGTAGTTAAGATTGTTTCTTGTTTCATTTTCTCGAAAAATAAGAATTCTGATTAGCATTTTGAATTTTCTCATTGCATTCTTATTATATATCTTACTATTTTCTTTTTATTACTTTTGACATTTATACTTAATTTTTATATTCTTTTATTTAACTTGACGTGTTTTATGCCTACACTTATGAAATGTTTCAATCTATTTTCCACCCAAAACTTAATTGGCCAGAAATTGGGAATTTTATGAAACTGAATCTCAATAAACTATCTTCATATTTTATAATGAAATCGTCAATTTTTAGTTAATATATTTATTTTAAATTTCATGGAATTGTAACATCATGTAGTGAATTTGCGAATCTTAACATTTACAGCAATGAATTATAAATAAGAGCTCAAAACAAAGAAGAAAAAAAATTTAACAGAAACTGCATGCTTCTTTTTTATACATTAATAAACAGCGTGTGAATGTTTTTAAAAATATTTATGCATAAGCTTCAATGCCAAATTCTTAAAATTAATTCGTAATTCTTAGGCAGATGTACATCAAACAGCAGATCTGTGCTCTACAAAAATGTCGCAACCATTAGGAATTCTTTTTTTCCCTGGTAAATGGAACTAAATCGGGGCTAAGATGGTGTTCGATGGGTGCCGATTCGCATCAAGAGATCTGAAGGAAAGAGCGCCGTGGCTTGATTCCGATCCTTTCATTATTATTATTGCTGTTGTTCGCTTCCCTCTTCTTTCCGGAAAGCGTCTGCCTCGATTAATTTGCGTCGCCATCCATCTCAACGAAACCCATTAATCTGGCGAGCGATTACGCAACAGAACTATGCAAGGGCTTTTGTGCGCCGGGGCTCCATTTTTGTTGCGTCGACAGCCTCGAATTATTGCGAGGGAATTAGCTACTGGTCGAGCCCTAAGGATGGTGGAAAAATCTCTTTGTTTATTCGTTCCAACAACAAGAAGACGAGCTATATTTTCCTCAGCGCCCTCTCCCGGAGTGATTTATCATTTCTTAATGGCCAACTGATGTTGAAGTCATTGCTTTCGGGATTATCCGAGATGTAAAAGCTATTAGGGAATTTAATTCCTTTTCATTTTGGCATGAATCACTTAATAAAAGAGAACGTTAAAGAACCGTGTGTTCCTGTCTTTCGTAATTTTCTTCTTTTTTTAAAAAAAAATCCTTTTAAGGGGAAGCTTTTAGATTTGTTCTTCTTTGCCTTCCTTCGCTTTTATCCGAATGCTTTTCCTAGAAATTTTTGCCTCCGAGCTTTGCATTCGTTTCCCTGCAAAAGAAAGACATTATTAACGCCTTTCGAAAATTTGCTGAGAATAAAGATTTCCTCGTGCTTTGCATGAACTGGTTGGCACTGTAATTCCCTATGGATTGCATGCATTGGCTCAGAAGAAAATCCGCCGATAGCTCTGTCGTATAATGCATATAAATTATACGACTGTGTCACGATTAAAGCGACATAAACTTTTGATACTTACAGTTCATTTACGTTTAAAATAAAACTATCAGAGATAACGGAAGCAACACTCAAAAAGGTGTCAAGTCTTTCGAGCAACAAGGGAGGGACGAGTTGTCACGCAACTTTCAAGCTCAATAGTAAAATGTTTTCACTACTCGTTGCATCACATGGCAACATATCTAATATATAAAATTCTCGTGTCACAGTTTTCGTTGCCATACTCCTCCGAAACGGCTTGACCGATTTTGATGAAATTTTTTGTGCTTATCCGGTATCTATGAGAATCGGCTAACATCTATTTTTTATCCCGAAATATCAATTAGTTCAGGAGAAATTAATTAAAACCCCTTAATTTCTGTGAAATTAAAACCTGTAAAGTTACTTTCCGAGTGAAACCCGACCTTCCGGAGAAGCGATCGCTCATGAGTACCTTTTCGTCCAGTAAAACCGCGTTTTTAAAATTGCCATCGTTACGCGTCCGTTCAACTTATACTCAATATCGCTGTGGAATCGGATGGACTTTTTATCGTAGACCACGGAGATATAATTTATTTTACGAAATGTCGACGCAAAAATTAAATATCGATTTTTTTTAAAAAGGTCCATTTTGGCGGGTCTATTTCTTGAACGGCCCTGTAAAATAGACGCTTAGCTGGAAAAATACAGAAAATATGTTTCCTGAAAGGCAATACGATATAGTATTCTGCAATATAATTTAAAAAATCGAATTTTTAAAACTGAATTTTTAACGAATTTTTTAACGAAGAGGCAAAATTTCGCTTTAATATTGAATTACGCCGAAACTTTTCAAGATAACTCAATCAAATTTTTTTTACATAAAATTCGATAAACTTTTCAAAATCGTGTGAAAGATTGAAAAAATCTGATAGAAAATTGCGCATTTAAAAATTATTTTGTCGTTTATTGGGTTTCCCTCTTCAACATTACAAATCTAATCCATTGATAAATAAAAATGAGACTAAATTTTTTTTGTATTATTTGGCATTACTTTGGCACACCCTGATCAATTTTGAAAACAATCCTGCAAAAATTACGCGTCTTATGAATTCATTCCAGTTTTTCCACCTCGCATACTTCACCTGAAAGTTGGGACACCAGTAATGCAACTACGAAACCTTCCTCCACCTAAATTATGCTATGACACCAGACTACGAATGACTTGACTTAATAAGTATGTAATCGAAGCTACGATTATTACTGGATGTGCTCGAGGAGTGTTGGTTTTAATACCCCGCAGTCCACTAATTCCGTCGGGCTATCCTTTTGAATTTAGAAGAGTGCAGTTTCCCGTAAAAGTTTGCTTTGCAATAACCGTTAATAAGTCACAAGGACAGAAATTAAAAGTAGCAGGGATCAATTTAAGAGGAGAATGTTTTTCGAACGGCCAATTTTATGTAGCTTTCTCCCGAGTCAGTTCATCTAGCAGCTTAATGAATTTATCAACAGAAAAAAAAACTCCAAAAATTTTTGTGTACAAAGAAGTTCTTGCTTAAACACAGGTATAACAATAAAATGTAGATGGCCTGCGTTTGAAAAGAAAAAAAAACTACTTTAAAAGCATCCTTAAGGATCGGTAAGGACAAGGGCATATATATATAAGGAATCCAGGGGCGCCCGGACCCTCCCAAAATTAGGAAAAAATTATAGACAATAAGTAATTATTATAGAGGAATTTCGTAACTAAGTGCACGTAGCACTGTTATCCCCCACTAATTCCATTACCCGAGCAATGCCGGGTACGGGAATGCTAGGAAATTATTTATATGGCAAAACAACGTTTGCCGGGTCAGCTAGTATATATATATATATATATATATATATATATATATATATATATATATATATATATAAAATAAATGTCCAAAAAATTGAGCCTTGGACTTCGATTAACTTTATCAGCCAAGCCTAAGAAGCAAAAGCTACTTAGCTAATCCTTCTCTAATTCAACCAAATTTTACCTAATGGTAGTACTCTCAAATCAGCCTTCACATCTCCTATTAATTTAAAATAAATATTAAATTAAAAGTCAAAATAAAATCGACCTCATCTATTGCAATAACGCAATCAAAGCTCCTCGTGAGCCATACCGCAATCTTTCATATGTCAAAAACATTAAGACAACGCCCCAGCTCCTGCACACCTCACCACATCAAGGCAAGAAACTTCTCCGGAGGGAAAAAAACCAAATTGCCTCTTCTGTTAGATCCACCCGGATTAGATCTACCTCCTTCACTGCCAAAAACCCAAAGCTGCATACACTCCAACCACGTTTCCACTCAAGCCCCAGGTTTCAACCACACCAGCGAATTTACCAACCCAGAACTTACCATCACTGATCGTGGGTAACAGCGCTCCTCGCAGTAGAAACCACAGTATCTTTCGTCCCGTCATTGGCTTGTCTGAGAACACAATCAGAACCCTACAACAAGTTAGATGAGAAAAAATTTGTATATAACATTCACAGCTTCAAAATAGAATTCTATATTTTTAGAAGAAATTTATACACGTTTAATAAATCTGTCCATTCTTCCAAATATATGGTAAACAGTAATTCAAAAATGCAAAGGTAACCAGCATAAGGCTGCTTATCCCCATATTTTTAGAAATATGTCAGATCCTGGATTGAAACTACCATTTAGATCTGCGTATTCTCGCACAAGTAAAACGAATATTGAACGCAAGAAACGCAGAAATGTAATTCGGTCTTTACACCCTATGTCACGGTTTGGAAGGGGCGCAAAATACATACGAAAATTTCCTTACGACATTTTATGTGTAATCTATTATATTGTTCTAGAGTTTTAGGAAAGTGAGAGGGGACCACTGCCGTTTTCTAGGTTCGATGAATAGTCTTCGATTAGCAACTACTTTATCCAGCAGTGCTACTAAGTTTCCAATATCATGGTCCGTTGAGTATTATCTTAATGAGTTTAAAAATTATCGGGCATTATTATGCATTTTGAACCTCGCTTTTTAAAGTCAAAATGGAGCAGACTCCTTTCCTGAGAAGCGCTTCAGTTCGCTCATTTACATGCGCACCGATCGAATAAGGTTCCTTCAAATGGCACGTGTTCCACTTTAACGGATGCAATAAGAATCTGCATTTTACTTTCCCATGTAAGAAGTGCAGAGAAAGTATTATAATCATCGAAAAAAATATAAACACCAGATTTTGTCCAACTTTCACGTTTTATACCTCCCTGAGTTCGAAATAAACATATTTTTGTGTAATGTCTCCTGTCTATCCATCTGTGACAAAGATGACTCCAAACGATTTTGTTATAGAGAAAGGAAATTTGGTTTATCTCAGGAGAAAAATCCATTCAGAGGAAATCTGTCTGTTCAGCTGTTCAATGATAAATTAACGCGATAGCCACAAAACGATAAGAGCTAGATGGATAAAATTGGATACACGTATTCAGCGACTCCAGTGTAGACACATTTCAAATCGAACCAAATCTAACGAAGGGTTGACCATTTGACTGTCTATATTTTCAAAAAACTGTAAACTTAATGATTCAAAAACACAATGACTTAAATGTATCGATTGTAACGATACGTTTAAATGAAGTTGGTAAATAATTTTGTGACTGCAAGTGTAGCTCTGCGTTAGATTTTTGTTTTAATCGATTGTAAAAAGCGAGCAAACACAAATTAGATTTTGGGACATTTCAACCGCATATCAAGGATTTATCTTAAGAAAACTCCGCAATGATTGCACGATAGATTCAGTAAAAATACAAAATTCACGCCAAAGATTCATATTTCGAAATTATTGCGCGTCAGTGCCCTGCAAGGTGTTCCTAGCGAGAATTCGAGAAAGTTTTGGAGGGACTGCTCATTCTGTTTTCCTAGAAGAGCTCATTAAAGTTCACTTAAGTCACACAGTTTCGATATAGAGAATTTGGAAAGCGAATATCTCAGGTTCGAGATTCATCTCCGCTTTCCTTACAGAGAGGGAGCACAGAGCACTTCCACTCCTCAGAAGGTCGAGTGTCCTCCCGCTGATGCAGTACACTTTCATTGGATACATTAAAGCAGAGATATTGGAAAATGAAATAAATTCTATAACATATGCAATCAATTTATTATAACTTATAATTTAATGAGTTCGTCAAATAACGAATTTTTATTACATTCCCCCTTTAGGACTTTGTTTTTTTATAAACTGACCGGTAAGTTTGATAAATATTCAATAATTTGTCACATTTATCGATTTTATAGGTGGTTACGAACCATCATCAGTTCATTATATTTAACGTGATATAAATGAAATGCAATGAGTACAATATTGCAGGGCAGAGAAGGAAACAAATATGCATTTGAGCTTTTTACCGTTCGTTGACTGTGTTCAAAATTTGATAAAAATTAATAATCTTGCGTGCCCAGAACTCAAGCCAAATTTAATTCATCTGTTTATCGTAACTGAGTTTCCACATTTACCCTTCGGACAGATTTGTTCCATGATTTAATATTCATGCACAATTTTAAAGATGAAATTATACGCCAAATTTCGTCTATATTGCTTCATACTCTATTTAACTGGCCATACTCTCGGATGTACATGATTTCATGGAAGGTTTTATGGGACTCAGAAAAGTGACTTCTCGAGACCGAATTCCCAAAATTAATTCTATTCGAATATAAGAACATTTTTTTTAAAAAAAAATTCGCCATATATTATTTTGGAATAGTTTCATAATTTCCTAGAATTATGCGACAATGGCCAATCCGTTTACTTTTCACAGAAGGTTTACACCAGTATTTTAAATCTAGAAGTCTCCGTTCATGTTTTCATGTAATTCTACGACATTCGTTCCCCTGAACTCCGTTATCTCGGTCCGACCACCGAGGATCAGTGGGCCGGAGCATCGTGCTAATCAGGCCCATCGCGTGCCTCTTCGCATCGCAAATGAGTGCCTTCGACCTACCAGATGGGCTTGACCACACAGCCCCGGCCTCCATTAGCCCTTAATCTGGCCCACGGCAGTTAAATGATGGCAAGGGCTGACGTCCAGCATTAAATGCCCCGGCACGAGTTATCATTCTCCATTTGCAGAGGAAGGAATGATGCTCCATTATATTGTTGTTGGTGGGGCTATTGCTTTAAATGGGCTCAGATTACCCTGCAGTCCCGCCCTAATGAACGCCCTGACTGTTGCCGAGTTGTGAGTAGAAATGGGGGTTGTTTTAAATTATGAGGAATCTGAAAGAAGAGATCTTCGACACATCAGCACCAGATGTGTGGGAAAATGTGGATTCTTAAATACATCGGAGAAATCCTAAAGAAATCTCAAATCGAATAATGGTTTTCCTCCCTCTTTTACCGGGTGATTACTCAAACTTTTAGAAACGTTTAAATAATTCGAAATGTTTATTACTGGCAAATTATTTCAACGCTTGTGTTATGATAAATGTGATTAATCTGGTAATTATGTAAAATTACCAGTGCTTATTTATAATTACCGTTCAACTTATTGATGAATCATTGGCAATTTTATATAATCACGAGTTTATTACATTTATCACAACATGTGCTTTTCCGTAACGCAAGGGGAGTGTTGGGAGATATGAGAAAGATGCCACTGTTCACGTGCGGATGCAAAGAAGAAAAGAGGCTATAGTATATATATCAATTTTTAAAGGGAAAGGCGATTACAGGGAGAAATCGTAATACTCTGCCCTGAGCATCATATTCATTTGCGTCGCCAATCGAAATGAACGGGAGTCGAAAAACAAATTCAATCATATCTCAGTTACCACTTATTCTTATGATGCAAATGAATCGATAACACTCCTATAGTGTTACCATAATAATATAATTGAAGGTAAAAAATCATTTGCAATTTACGATTAAATTTTAGAAATTAAAATTTAAATCAAAATGTTATGTTTCCAATGTCAAATAAAAATGGTATCTTCTCAACATTTTAAAAATATATTCTGCAGAGATTACTAACCTGAGACAAAAATTTCTGCTCTTGGCCGATTTCGAGCAATAGAAAACATTCGAGGTGAAAAAAATCAAGTGTAAGCGCGTCTCTACGGGAAGTTAAGTCATGATCAAAGGCCGGTGATCAGTGCTGCTCACGGTCACGTGCAGATGTAAGATATAATCGCCAGCCGAAAAATGATAAGGTCCATATTTCACCACCATTTATGGAAGGAAACAGAGACCATACTATTCTAGCTGGAAGGACGATAGATTCGTATCCCCTAGGTTGTGAGTTCGAGCCCCGCCAGCTGAAAACTCTCTGTGTGTATAGCGTCTGCATATATCGTAGCCACAATATTCTCCAAACGAAGACAATACTCCAGGGGCTGCTGGATCAGAAGTGATCGTTCTCGGATTGAAGCCTAAATTACGATCTGAGAATGCGTGAATATAATGTATAAATGAAGTCCGCCCAGTGGAAAGGGATGTGACGTACGAGTAGCTAGAGCGTACACTTGCCCTTAGATGGCCCTGCTAAAACTTGGATTAAGCAGACTGTGTATGAGAAGTGCCATAATCACAGTATGAGAAGGAATTTCTCGAAAGTTGTATAAGAGCTGAATTGTCATCCTATTTACGTTTGTGCAACTCAACAATTGCGAAAACCTCAATTGCTTTTAGTTTCTTTTTATGGGATCGTCGTAATTGGAGGATTCATTCTCAATCTATTGAAAATGAAATTTAAAAGTATAGACAGAGTCCCTCCTAAAAAGTGACCCGAATTTAGGAAGGCACGCCCATTTAATAAATTATGCTACACCATGGCCTTTCCCATATTTTGCCTGGTGGCTTATATAAGGAGATAAGTGTTCAATAACATGTTCTGAGACGGCATTCAAAGCTTCGCCATTGTTTTTACCCTCCAAATAATCCTTCTTTCAATGTAGTTCATGACAGGAGTTTGGTTCCTTTTTGATATTTTTTAAGTAAAGTTTTAGCGAGTAAAGTAAGTAAAGCGTGTAGTTGTGGACGAGGTGGTGATGTGTGGAAGGACGTGAGAATTTCTTTTTATTTTTGTGACCTTCAAAAAATTTGTTCAATGGATCTGAAATCTGAACAGCTTTAGGAACCATTCTCCTATAAAAATTATACATGCCCCAAAACCAAAGCAATCGAGTTAAAGTGTTAAACTTCTGGATAGCTTCAATAATATCAAGTAATGGTTGTTAACCATTTTCTGAGCTTGGGTAACCTAGAAATTCTAAACTAGATGCACCAAATTTACATTTTGAATGATTAATTGTTAATCAACAATAACGTAATTTTCTAAAAAGAGCTTTCAGATGGTTCTTATGCCCCTGATGAGTTATTAAAGCTGTTAAAATATCATCGAAAAAGGTTGGGTCACTTCCTACCAACCAAGGTCACCTTTTCGTAGTTAGGGTTGATTGTAGTTGTGGTTGACACCAATTATTGTGATATGTGAGAAAAATAATTTTATTTAAGAAATTAATTAAATGATTTTGATGCAAGCTTCACAGAGGCGAGTTCGCGAGCACTCTGAAGGAAAAGGAGAGAATGGTTATTTAGAAGCAGCGCGCGTGTCCATACCCGGATGACGGGCAGTGCTCGAGTCTCGACGGAGCCTATTGTTACAGATTCGTATTGATATAGAATTTACGATAGACAGCTACTACCCTTTCTTCGCTGAAATTGCCTCTTCACGCGGTCACCTTGATTTGATATGAATAGCAGAGCACAGATTTGAGATAAAATTATCCGCTAAACAGCGTTAGATTGCTCTAAAGTCTTTTACGAATGAATCTTTCAGTTCCATCTCGATACTAACAAAACAAGCAGAAAAAACGGCAGCACATTTTTTTAGCTCTAGAACTTTATTTCCATTTAGTCACGATGTAAAATTCGCACAAAATCTGGCTGAGCATAACATGTTTGAACCTCTGCTCATTCAAAGTTCTTGAAACGACAATTAAAATTCATTTTATTCAATAAATCATACTAAGAAAGTAGTGATATAACGTAGACTGGGGCAAGCGGAACAAGAACTTTGTACCAAAGTGTGCAAAATTTATGAATAAATTAGTTGTATTAAAGAGAAAAACAG
Organism: Argiope argentata; assembly: GCA_026289955.1. Lineage (NCBI taxonomy): Eukaryota > Metazoa > Arthropoda > Arachnida > Araneae > Araneidae > Argiope > Argiope argentata. Next base: position 1,955,873 of record JAOUZG010025848.1, read on the forward strand.
TTTTTCCTTAATTCATATTCTCTATATGATTAAAAATTTTAAATGATGATTTTTTTTGAACATTTTAAATTTATTATACAAACATTCATCTCTGTTACTGGAAATCGAGTTATATTTTTTAGTGGTAAGTAAGGTCAGAACTTGTAACGATACTTAATTCGTTACAAGTTCTGATCAGGCGATAACGAATCGTGTATATAGTATTTGATAAAACTTAATTTTTCAATCTCTGTAGCGAATGAGTTAAGACATTCAACGCGCCATCGGTTTTGATATCCAAGAGAATGAAGAGTTTATTTTTGATCACCGTACATTTCCATTATTCAACCAAAAATATTAATAGTATTTTGTAATAAAACTAATACATCCTTCAGAATTTCTATAAGTTAAACTTAATGACATAACTCGGGAATAAATTTCATTAAGAATGACTATAATAGATGCAGAAATTTTAAGTAATGGAAATACAGCATTCCTGAAAGGTGGAAGAATAATGTACTATTTTTATTGTATATTCTTATTGATTCTTGAAGTAGTACTACAATTATTTCGTTGCAAATTCTAATCATAGAACAAAGAAAAATAAACCTTGATAATTGATTGGTCTTTCCTAAAAGAAAACATTTAGAACGTCTCTTATAAGCGCAATCGCCATGGATCTAATTCTATTTTGTTAATCAGGTCCATTGGAAAAGCTCGTGTTATCGAAAATATAGAAATTATTTAATATATCCTTCAATAGTTTCAAAGTATTTGGCGATGAAGTATTGATCGAACCGTTTCAATACTTCATCGCCATCAGCTCATTGAACTCAGAAAAAAAAATACTGATTACTTACTACTGAAGTATTTTCTTAGATTTAATAAAATGAAAAAAAAAAGGAATTGGAATTTGTAAAAAGTATTTTTTGATTTCTTGTTTATGAGAAATATAATTTATTTAAAATTAAATTTCTGACAGTGAATAAATGTCCATCTGTTTGTAAAATTCCTTTAAAAATGTGCCTTGACATTAGAGCTTCTTTTAGAACGAGCCTTTGACTTTCATTTACACATCATACGCGAAATGTAGTCTAGCAAGTAACTTTTCCAGTATTTAATATAGATAATTAAAAATTCTTGCCATGTTATGCAACAAAATAGCATAAACATGCGTTTTTATTATAAATAAATGTTGATATCATAGCCCAATATTTATAAATTATTGTGCTTATGTAAATATTTATTCATAAGAATTGCATAAATGAATTTAAAATTACAGTTGATTCACCTGTCAGTTTATTGCATTCATTTTCATTATCAAATAGTTTTAACTAAATGGCGGAAATTGATTTTTTACTGCACGAAGTTAGTTGTAATTGTTAAAAAAACGCAGTACAAATTGTTAAAAAAAAGAACTAGATAACGAGAAAAAATACAAGAAAAACAAAAAAATGCATTAAACTGTACTACTATTAGAATTAAATTTTGAAAAATAAGGGAAATGAAAAAGCAATGAAATGTTTGCAACTAATTATTTAGAACTTTACATTTAACTTCTGAAAATCCTAGCATAATAATGTATCAAAATATGAGAATTAAATTAAGTAACCCATGTTGCAGATTACACAAGAATCGATTTTTAACTAAAATAATTTCACATTACTTAATTAATTCTGAAATAATTAATGTTCGAACTTTTTCTTCTCTAACTATCTCAAATTACCATGTTATAAAATGCGCAACTAATGATATCTTGAGTCAAAGAATGGTTCAAGATCTTTCATATACATAATAAAATGTGCCATATGTCAAATGTAATTTTGAATTGTAAATTATTATATAACATACGTAAGAAAAAAGAATGTTTTTTTTACGATTAGCTGTATAGTAATATCTTAAAACACCATTACTACCCAATATAGAGTACACATGATTCTAATGATTATTTCACTAATTTCATGCATAAAGTTATTAAAAATTAAATGTAGCTTTGTTGCATAAAAGAATTACGTGTATTAATAGTCACAGATTCCTCTTTCCTAAATATAAAGCGAATAGTCATTTGTTAATGAAATTCATAGTTAACATATCCAATTTTAATGGTGAGGAAAATCTCTCATAAAATTCTGGTAAACCATAAATATCGAATGATGAAAATAAAAGTGATCCTTAATAAAATGATCCAAAATGATCTTACTGATCCTAAAATAAAAATTGCACTATCGATCAGAAGTAGAAAAGAAATTCCAATACTCTCAAATTACTAAATAAATTAAGAATAAAATAAAATTCTTGGCTAAAAAAATTATATAAAATATAATAGTTTTTTTTCGGAAAAAAAAAAAGAAAATAGGAGGAAAAACGGTTTAAAGATTTAAAAAATTTAAGAAATAATTTTGACTTAAATTTCAACATTGAAAACTATTGTTGCAAATCATGTGTAGGAATTTTTTTTACATTTTGTTTAAAGCTTTTGAATATTTAAAAAACAGCTGAATATAACTTTCAATAGATCTATCAAAATGGTGTAAGGATTATATATGAGCGACATTTCCATAAATAATTAGAACCCTAATATATGTCTGGCTTACAACATTCTAACTTTTCAGAAGAAAAAAAATTGTGTCCAATATATTAATATGAAGTGCAGCGGTCGGCTTGTGCCGTGCACAGACGACAGGCTCATTTTCGGCTTTAGTTTTAGTAAAGATAATCGACCTTTTAATTTCCCTTACGCCTAAATAGTATGTATAAAAAATATATGCAACAAATATGCATTTTAGCAATTTTATCAAAGGCATAAAAAGCTCACTTCGGATCTCTAGCTCCAATGTTATGGGATCTCATCTAAATAAATAAAATTACGTACATTTCGGTTTGTCCGTATAATTTCAATGATTTTATAAATTCTTATTATATTTTTGATAGAAATAATTGAAGTAAATTAATTAAAATATAATTCCAAATGCCTTTAGAAATGTTAACTGTATTTTTATTATTAATAATCGTCTTCAAAATTGCGATATTATTTATGTTTAATATTTAGATGAATACATCCAAATAGATTATTAAGATGCAATAATCAGGAACTAGATCATATTTATTTTTAAATGTTTTGTATGTAAATATTTACGTTCCATTTCTATAACAACCCGGTGCCATCGGGAACTTTGGGGGAATGGATTAAATATAATTTTGAATTAAAAAAAAGAATATAGAGAAGAAGGAGTAAGAGCTAAGTTTGGCATTTGCCCCTGGCCGTCATTTAATGTAGGTCTGCTTTCAGAAAAGGTGAATTTAAAATTTTATAGGGAAAAAAAAAGAAACAGTGCAAATGAATATGCATTCCCTCGTCTTTGCTTATGAAAATTGCAAAATTAACCTTCGAAATAAACACTGCAATTCGCATTTAACCAGTTAAATACTTTTTTTGTAAAATAAGAATTGTTTCATGAACTTTTTATAGAATGCATTATAAAGTAAAATAAATTAAAACAATTAAAAAAGCAATTTTTTTTGGTATTTTAAAAAAGGTTTAAAAATTCTCGTCTATTGATAGCAAGATTTTCAGCATTTTGGGTTTTTTCAATTTGTTTAGACTTCCATAATTCCAACATTTTAGAAAGTCGATGAAAACATGTTATTGAAAACATTTTATTTTAATTATTTTCTATTTTTTGATTCTTTAATTTACATTTATTGTTTTTTTAGTCTTTAATTCTGAATTCACTACTTTTCTCTTCAATTCAATACTTAAGAAAATTAATTTAAATATGTCGAATAGCTGTCGATTGCACCTGAAAATATTTAAATATTGTTTTTTCATTAAAAATAACTGACACATTAGAAATAACTGTAGAATACAAATAAAAAAATGAAATATACAAAATTCATTCTTTTAAATACGTTGGAAACTAGGTTTAATAAATTCCTGTCAAATATATCTCGTTCATTATATTAATTTCTTTTAACATACCTAGTATACGAAATGTAGACTCCAGTATAAAATTATACTCCAGATTTTTACGAACTTTCACTTTTAGACGTTCCCGCATAATATCTATCTGCTTGTAACAAAGACAACTACGAAACGCTTTGAGGCACACGGATGAAATTAGACATATAACATTCTTTCTAAAATCGTAGATTTCTATCAAATTTTAAGGAAATCCATGAAGGGAAGTCTGTCTTTCTGGTTTTTTTGAATGCATGTTAGGAAAATGTAGAAAGCTAGAGGAATTATTTTACTTACTTACAGATTTAAAATTCATATTTTAGATACCTATCAAATCTTGAACCAAATCTAACAAGAGAATGACTGTCTGTCGATCTGGGCTTCCAAAAGTATAAAACGCGGCAATTCAAAGCGTATTGACTCATCTACATCAAATTTGGAATTTGAATTTTGATTACAATTGTTTATCGGTGTCAAATTTTTGTTTTAATGTGCTGAAAATAACTCTTGCAAAAAAGATATTCAGTTCGCGTATGCCGTTTATCACAAGCCGGGAATTAATAGCTGAAACACTCCCCTAGAATCGCAAAATAGATTCCAACGCACTCTCCTTACTCTGTATCCCCAATGTTTTGCTGGTGGGATGGAGATGGGAGGATATCACTGCATTAGAAAAGCTAGAAAATTTTAAGGAGACCACTCCCGTTGGTCATAAATAGGGAAGAACTTTTTGAAGATAAACATTTATCAGTAAAAGAGTATGGATTTAAGAATGCAGGCGTGACGTATGATGCTTACAAATTAGAGTGCTAAAGCGAAAAGAATGGGTTTGTCCTCTTTTACTTTTCTGTACATTTTCACAAAATGCAGCATTCCATTTTTAATTTTTTTGAGAAAAACAACCGAATTTTATATCATCCGATTTATTTATTTCTAACGAAAAGACGATGAAAAGGCTTGGTAACCGAATTTCGCTTTTTAAATTATAATTTTTCTTAATCTACACGCTTAATGACTTTAAAAATTATCAAATGAATATGTTTTATGCTTATTTTACAGCTTAAAAAGATATTAAGCATAATTATTTAAAAATCGCGTTTTAAACTTGGTAAAAAATTATGACTCGGTTGATTTACCACATTATTTATAAGTTTTCTCTATCACCATTATTTATCTCAGTTGCCGCTTTTCTTCGTCAGATATTTTCAGTTCAATTTTCAAATACATCGAAAAATTCATTATTGTATGTATTAGAACAAAATTTGGATTCCTTACCAACGTCGACATATGTTAATGTCTGTAATGAACTTTAGATTTCCGGATATAAAAACAGAAAAACACTTAAAGTTACAAAAAATATGCAATTTATTAAACTAATAAGTGTGGGCTTTGGTTAATTTTATTATAATCCCTATTATTATCGACAGAGAGGGCGTTCGAAAATAATCGAAATGACGTTTGTTTCGCAGTTCACTGTAATTTCTAATTCTCTGACAAGAAGCTCGTTTATACTGACGTCACAATGCAAACTATTCCATAATAAACTTAATAATACAATTTGGACCCGGCCTTCTCTCTCCCCCCGGGGGTTGGTAAGATTTTAATTAAAGGTTTGCCTTGTGGCACGCTCCATGTATTACCTAACAGTGTGTTCCCCCGTTACCTGGAAACCACCGGATGATTGTGTCCAACGGTCCGAGAGAGTTATTTGGGCCACGGTGAGGATCGCACACCGGAGACTCCTGCGAGAAATGGAACGGAAGAAGGCTGATGCAACAGCCAACGAGGGGAGGGGGTGGAAAACCTTAAAATGCATTCGACCGTACTCTAAAGGATATCAGTATTTAAATTTATGAGAAGGCCAGTGTTCCGTCAGAACTAGCAATTTGCATTGGAAGTGGTTGCCATCAAGAATCTTATAATATAAAATTAGCATTTTATTTTAAAGAGATTCGAATAAGGATTTTAAGAAAGCTCTAATGTTAACATGTTACAAAAGAAATTTATTCATGTTCAATTTACCTGACTTTGAAAATCAGCCTGAAACAGAATACAATAGTTTTCATAATATTCCGGATAATAATAATTCCATAATGAATCGATTTTCCATTGAAAAAAATAGTAACGTTTTCTAAAGTTTGAAAAAAAAGCGTTAATATTAAAAATAAATTTTATCGCATTTTTTTAATTAATTTATTTGAAAAAAAAAGAATAAAAGGTCTTATTATCATTAATAAATTAAGGTTTATTTAGTATACAATCCTTAGGGGAGACTTGATATTCCTTAAAATTCAAGAGTAATTGAAATAAAAGATTATCTCCAGAATTAATAGTGAATTTTAGAACAAGATTTAATGCACGTATAAAAAAGACATAATGAAGCAAATTATTAAAAATTCTTTGCTATTCATACTAAAAAAATTCTAAGACAATTAATGATTAATCGGTTTGTCGATCTGAATAAACCTGTCCTTTCGAATCATTATTGCAGACAATAATTCTGAGCAGCTGTGCTAATAAATACTCTGCCATAAAGACATTCCTTTTTCAAAATTTCTCTTTTAGTGAGTGTTATAATAAGGCAAAAGAATAAAAATTTAGTATATTGTTTGTTAACAGGTGTCAAGTGTTCGGACCAATTGTATTATTGGTTGCATTGGTTTGTTTATGCCTGTGGATAGGCTGTGAGAGATGTTTATGTCTGTGAGAGAAGGCTGCTCAAGAAAGCAATGACAATTTAGATTATGTAGCTGCCAACAGTGATTTCAATTCGGAATCAAATTTCAAAGCCATTCAGCTGGAAAGAAAACAAACTCAGTTTTCTTGAATGCGTAGCAAAGGGGAAAGTGATGGCGTATTAGATCATGGCGTCACGTGACTAACTTGCGGGAAAGCAAAGAGTGTGAATCCAAAGCGAATACTCAAAAGTTAGCATGTTTTGTTTTCGATTTTCTTTATTAATAGGCAGTCTATAATACAGAAGTAGAGATGGTCGACGCCCCATCCCATTTGATTTCAACGCAAATTGTTAGTGAGATTCAACTGCCCGAATTCTATGAATAATTTTCGGATACGCAATAAATGCTCTGATTCATTTAATTTAATTCTCTAGAAAGCATAGAATAATAAGGAAAAGTAAACCCAGAAAGGATTCCGCTGGCCTCAGCAGCTTAAATTCATGGGTAACTTTACTTGCCCTTAAATTTAATCCTAATTTATATAATTTTTCATATAATATTCAGTTATATCAACAATGAAAAAGATAAACTTGATCCTTTCAAAAAGAATTTAAACTTATTATAATGTTTACTGATAAATAAAGTAATATGAAAAAATAGGCTTAAGATTGAATGTTAGAAACTGACTGTTGTAATATAATCGTTGTCGGCTGTAGCAAACACTTTTTCACAAGATCTGATCAAGGCAAGTAATTTCTCCTTTTATTGCTGAATATTATGTTTTAAAAAGGCGGGGCAATCGAGTGCCGATTTGTTGAGAATTGAGTGAGTAAGTAAAACATTCTGGCTTTTTTTTTCTCCAGTTTTCTCTTGATATAATTAGCTATAAATCCTATTTCCAAAGTTTAGAAAGAAAAAAACAGGGGGAGAGGAAGGAGAAGGGAACTAAAAGAAAATAAAGAAAAGCGTATGTTCTTTCATCTTTAATGAACCATTTTTGTTTCCGTTTGCGAATGAATGACGCTTGTTCTAAAATGATTATGCTCCCTAAAATACATTTAAAGAAATATTTTGCCGCACTAAAAGTGGATATTAAATGAATAAAATACACTACATGGTTTATTTTTAACATCATAAATACTGATTTAGCTGAAATGGGAGTATATATTTAAATCTCCATTTTGAACTCTTCTTTCTCGAAATGTTCAATGGGCTGCCATCTAGCGTTGAAAGTAAGTACTGTTCATTGATTGAAGTGGAAAATTCTATTTTTCTGCAAAGGAAAAAAGATCAAAAGCATAAAGGTATAATCATCATTAGACTGATTACAGAATGTGTTATGAACTCTAAAAATCCGATCTATATATTCGACCAAATTCATCAAATTATTCTGTATTTTGATGAACTGAGCCATTTTAGTGTATCACATAAATGCAGTGGTTTAGGAAAATAGCAGCGCTGCAGAAAATATTTTTAAAGCTTTGTCAATAGAAAGTTATATTAATAATGAAGTAATAATTCCACAGCTAAAAGTATTAGTAGACCTCCTACCCTCGTATACTTGCATGTTCGCCTCAGTGATGGTCAACTGAATGGATATTAAGATGGGCAATGAATAATCTGATATACACATTATTTAATACTTTATGGTACAAATAAAGATAAATGTTCGCGTGTGTTAGCATCTATAGACTAGACTGTTTGAGCTTGAGCTACCAAGTCTGGCATGTGTATGCATTGGAGGTGAAAAATATGCACCTGAGAATAAGTTTCTTAAATTTTAGTTACTTCAGAATTAAGCTGGATTTAGGCGTTTTCATGTGATAACAACAGAAAATATTATTACAAAAATAGTAAATTTTACACCAATTCAAAACTTGAAAAGTTATCTTTTTCATAATACTAATTTAATAATTGGGTAAATTTGATGAATTTTGACAATTTTTTTAAAATGTTGGCTGATTTCTAACGTTATCGCATAATTGCACTAAAGATGAAACTGTTCCATCGCCTATTTGATGACGTGATTTTTTTTCCATAACTGAAGATTAAAGATCATGGTTCTTATAACTGCATATTTTTCAGGATGTGCAACACAATTATCTTAGAATACCGCGAAATTAAGAAGGTGATGTTTATCATATGTTTACATTTTTAATAGCGCCGTGATATCATGGGACTCATTTCCATTAGAAAGGTTTATGTATACAGTAAGCAAAGCATACATTAGAAACAATTAAAATATCACGATTTTGATGTCAGATAATCTGTTCGAATCATGGATAGATATGATATATCAACACGATTTAAAGAAAATTGAATATAACGAACATCCCTGGCAAACCAGCTAGTCACCAAAAGCGAATAGTTATATATAAATGAAAAACTAGTGCTATTATGACTAAAACCGAATGAGTTATGAACATCTGAACATTACTCTTATAGAAACGCACGCTTTTGGATCACTCCCCTGACCATGTTAAAGAAAATATGACAGTCAGCGCCCAGAGAAAGTTGATTGTTCCAAAATTGAAGTACTCAAAATTTCATAATTTAATCAGATTTGATTGCAATAGATAGACAGTTTTATTATTAAAAAGTATTATTTAAAAGTAAAGTTAAAGCACTTCTTAAGACATAATTTCTTAGAATCAAAGGACCCTATAAAATTCATAATATTTTGAGTATATTTATTAAACAAAACCAAATAAAATATTATTATTATTGTCATTTAAATTCTTCTGAACTAATTCTTTTTTAAAAACTGAATTTTGTAACAAAACAATTATTGTCATTAAATAAACCTTTGAAATATTTCATAAATTATGATAAATATTCTGAAGTGGGTTTTAAGATTTCAGTGCTAATATTTTTTGTAAGTATGCTCATTTCAGTAAAAAGAAATAGTGTTAAATGAAGTTTAATTGCTTAAATCTTAATTTAAAATTCAAATTTTGCGAAGCTACAGAAATACACCGTACAAGGTACTTAAGTTTTCTATAATAATCTAATATTATGATCAAATTCTATATGACTATCAAAATTTGAAACTTGAAAGTATTTTTCAGAAGCTGTTAAGAGAATAAGTTCAAAATGTTTTTATTTGAACATTTTAGAGAGCACTAATCCAGGCGAACTATCTGATCAACAAAGGCGGGTAGTTAAAAATAATTGATCCTTCATAAAAAAATTTTCATCTGAATAAAATTTAGAAAATTAGTCACAATCATTCTTTTTTTTTCATAGAGCATTCTCTAAAGAAAGAAAATGAGTATTCAACACTGCAGATGTATTCTATTAAGGCAACAAGAACTGAAATTCAAACTCATAAACATCCACTAAGACAGGAAAGAAAAAGATTTTTGGATACAAAATCAAAACAAATAAATAAAAATGAATGTTCAGCACTACAAGAGGCATTTGTTCTGGTTGCAATCCAGCATCTCTGAATAACGAAGAAGCTTTGCTCCTTTCTTCAAATCAATCAACCGGTTGCGCGCCAAGTCGGCTTTCATGGTTCGCTCGACGAATCGCCTCGACCTGAGTATCTCCTGCTTCTTTGTTCCTTCCTGCCTCATCCTGTCTCATTTGTTGCTTTTCACATTTTCATTGATCAGCAGGCTCTCACAGCAACAGGTCGCAAAAGATCGAGCAAATGGAAAAGTAAGACGAACAAATGACGTCACTGCATTCCTGGCAATTCGCTTGGTTGTATCATTTACATGGATGCGCAAACATCGAACATGCAGAGCTGTAAAGAATAAAAGAAAGAATAAAATAAAATTTAAGACAAAACTGTACCTCAAAATTTTTTTGTAAATTTTAATATTTGAAATTATAATTTATTTTTATTTTATGTAAAATATCACTCTATAACTCTCCCTTAAAAAATTTAAAATAATTTTTTTTAATTTTGAGCTTTTTCAAAGATGTTAAGTTTTTTTTTTTAATATGATGAAGATTTTTCTCTAAAATTTTTTCTGAGGTATCTATTAATATACTACCTAAAACTTTGTATGGATTTCTTCCTGCCAATAATATTTAATTTTTTATAATTTCTTTTATTATTAAAAACAAAAAAAAATCAGAAAAATGTAGAAATTTTTTTTGGACATTTCTTTAAAAAATTATTAAATTAAAGCTAATATCATACTAGGTTTTATAAAACATATATTTCTAAACATTCAAAAAAAACTCATAATCATATCTTTATTTTTAAGAAAGCTTTAAGCTTTCGAAATGTTGCATATAAGCACAAAAAAGCAACATAGAAAAAAAAAGCATTTAAAGTGTTAATTCATCTAAATCATAATATAGAATCGACACATTTTGCCTTTAACTCTTACAAAATGTGATCCAAGTTATTCCAAATTATTTAAAGTTATAAAATGCAAAAATTTATTGAAACAAAATATTATATTTGCATACTGAAAATGTAAAGAAAAAATTGGCGAAAGTTCAAAATTTTGCAAATCTTTATCATAAAATCTTACCATTTCTACCATTCTGCTTGCTATTTCTGATATTCTGCTCGATCGATGAAGTCGCAACTTTTGATCAGCTACTCCCAATGACACTGTAGAGAGTCTCATTAGAATTTTGTGTCATAGCTCCTCTGATGCTAATGAGGAGAGCTTCTTTTATAGTTGTGTGAATCTGGACGTGGCAGCATTGTTTACTCTCTTTCAAGCATCAAAAATTCTTTGATATCTTAATAAGAATAAAGCTACAGCTCTAAAATTTTGTTGCCATATTAAAAAAAAACGCAATTTATCATATAAGTTAATAAAAACATTTAGGTTTTTTTTATGATTTTTGAAATACCGTGTCGCCTAACATAAAATATAAAAACGTTACCTGCGTTTCCAAAATTAATAAGATCTCTTCTCTTTATACAAGAAAAATCTCCCTTCTCTTTATACAAATTATTTTGTCTTTTTTTTGAAAAATTCAAAATTTCAGTAATATTTCTTCATTCTTTATTTATTGTTCCATAAATTCGTTCAAAGAATGAGTTACATAACTGATTATTGATTCACAATAGATTTTCTAAGAATTCGAATCATTCTTCATGTTGATTAAGAGGAAATAAAAAAAAAGAATTATAAAAATTCTCTCCCCAAGCTGAAAGGCGATGGTAAATTCATTTTGTTTAGAGACCCTCCTTCTTTACTGACATTTTTCCTTTTAATTTTAATAAGATTAAAGTCTTAAAACTGATCTTTGCGAAATTCTATGGAATTTCCCTTTACAATATGCGGAATCAGGAAATAGCAATTGAAAAATACCTATCTGAGCGTAGGCGCAAGGTTAATGTAAAAAAAGGCCTTCCTCAAAAATCATAGGAAGCTCAAAACTCTTTACTGGTACTTAAAATACGATTTCAGGGGCGGGATAGCCTGGATGGTAGAGCGTTGGATTTGGTTGTGAGTTCGAATCCCTCCCGCCGAAGACCCCCTTCTTGTAAATGATGTCTGGGGCACGTATAAAGCGGTCGTAGCAACGAAGTCGAGACAATACCAGTAGGGGACTAGGTCAAAAGTGATCGTTCTCTAATTCAGGTCTAAATAACATCATGCAGAATAGCGAATGAAATGCATGAGTTAAATCCATCCCGTGGAAAGAGCTTTGACGTACCAGTAGCTAGGAAGCACTTTTGGCCCTAGAGGGCGTTATTGAAAGAAGAGACTAAGATTAGGCTTAAAATCGCCAACTTCGTCAGCAAGCTTATCTGATAAGTGTCATAAGTAACAACAAATATGACTCATTTAGCTATTTTTCTTCTTTTCTTTCTGTTTCCTATTGTCTCTCATTTATTTTTGTTTCGATTCTGGATAAAGGCTGCTTCGAGTACTCAGTTAAAGGCTGCTCGCAATGGGACTCACAATTTTCAATCATAAAGAATTTATAAAGACGTGACTTGAGTTAGTATTCCCATATTTAACTTTCCGCATCACATTAATATGAGCATTATGATAGTCAAATGCTGGTTTGATAGGTCATAAACGCGATGGCTCTTAAGTAGATTTAGGCCTTTAAGCAATTGTTGTTGTTTTTCACGGCCAGATTTTTTTTTTTGGGGGGGGGGGGTACTTTTCCATTCTTGAAGGTCGTTATCTACAATCTGCTAAATTATTTTTGCCAAATCGCTTACAAAAAAATTGTAATTAAAAAATCCCTAACAATTTGAAGATTTTTTACTGCAGAAACAAAAAAAGTACAGATTTTTTCCTATCTCTAATAAAAGAAAACTAATAATATTTATATTTCTCAATGCATCTAAATGCGTCACTCACATTCTTTCTTTTTCAAGAAATCTTTCGTTTTAATTTGCCATTGAAAACTGTTACTTTTAATCCGATATATTTTTTATGAAATCGGTACATATTTCATTTAGTTCGAGCCTATGTACTACCTCATCCAGGCAAGTGCACTGCTCAAAACAGTTAAAGGATACTGTGAGTCTTGTATAAAGTAACGGTACGAGCAATTTTTTTCTTTGTATGAAATGAAATAAGAAAATCACAGATGCATTTTTTTTTTCAAACTTCGCAGTATGCAAATTTTGAGAGTGACATCAAAGACAGCTCTTTAGCGGCAGCGTTTTTGATTCGGGTTTCAACTTCATGTAACACAAAGCGAAAAAGAATCGACATTCAGTAAGCGCGTTGCTTTGATGAGTACGATTTCCCCATAACGTAATTTAACTGAATCAGAAGCTTGGAGAGTTGCCAGCCAGTTGAAAGGGGGGAGGGAGAAGGCAAACAAAGCGGAAGTAGCAAAAGACATTGGAGTTGCACAAAGTGATATGTACAAGATCTGGAACCTTTTTTTAGAGACTGGTAATATAGGACAAAGGAGTAGATGTGCCACATCATCCAATGAAGACGTTATTTGACGTTAACGGCTCGGAGACACCGAAATAGGAATGCCACTCTTCAATAACACTTTCGCTCGGTTACTGATACCTCAATTTCTACACAAATTACCTGAAACCACCTTCACGCTTTAGATCTGTACGCTCACCTGCCAGCAGCGTGCGCTACTTTAACAGCAAGGCGCTGTCGTGTCGACACACAGATCATGTGAACTGGAGGAGAAATGAATGGCGCAATATTCTTTCGTCTGTCTTACCCCGTTTTTCTATCCATCCTGATAATAGGCGGGTTTTCATCAGGAGGGAACGTGACACTAGAAACAATCCCGCATTGGTGCACGAAAGTGTAAAATTTCATAGTGGGTGAATAATAGTCTATGCTATCATCTCATTTGATATGTACACCGATCTTCCTATTATTCGAAATGGAGCTCTGACCGGTCGCCAATTCAGGGATAAGATCCTGAGACCTACTGTAGTTCATCACAGATGGCAATTGGAGATGATTTCATGTTAATAGTTGGCAATTGCAGGTTAACTTGGGGAAGTATGTTCTTTTGGAGGAAGGAATCTTACGAAATGATTTACCAGCGTGTTCTCTTTACATGAAACCAATCGTTCATGTTTAGAACATTCTAAGCAGACGAATTTCTGGTCGCTTACCAGCCCCACAAACTCCCCAAAAAACTGGAAAGAGCTCTTCTGAAGAAATTGGACATAAACTCTCAGCCCCTCATTAATAGCCTCATTGTCTCGATGCCTCAAAAACGTTCAACGTTGCCGGCCGTCCGGATAAACCAAACCCCTCACTAAAAACGACTTTCTTTTAATTGAACGTTTTTGTTTTTGTTTCATATGCACAAATTATGTTTTGTTTTGTTTTCTCTATTATTTTGTTAAATGCTAAATAAAACACATTTTTTGCCAAACAAATGCCATTTTATCTCATATAGCTTACTACGTCTATCGATAATGTATCAATCATTCAAACTATTACCCAGGAGCAAGATTGACCCACAACGTCAATACCCTTTCATTGTTTTGAGCAGTGTATTTTTTTAAAATATTTATCTTCATGCACTGTAGAACCTTAAGAAGATAAATAATTTTGTTTATTTGTTTTTGTTTATTTATATCTTTGGTGATTTTGTTATCCCTTAATATTCCAACAACCATCAACAAGTACGACAATCTCAATTTGAAATCTCTGCAATGGGACATTCAAGATTTTATTAAGGATTAATGATTTGAATATGTTAACTACTATTTCTGGGTCGCTTGTCTCTTCCTTCCAGGGGATTAAACTTGCCCGCTTTTAATCTTTATCCCTGCATGTTACCACATTCAAATAATAATAAAATTGCCACGTTTCTTGATTGAAAGGAAGATTGCTTTTCCCCCGTTAATCTAGCTTTCATTTTTATTAGTAACAATAAAAGATATTGGTTATAAATAATTTCAATTTGATGGATTAGACGCAATTTCATATTCGTGATACCTTCAAACCGTCTGTCGTTAAAGTCGTGTTATTTTAGCTGTCCGGCTCTTGTTAATTTTGTACGGGAACTTTTTTTTAATTAAGACCAGCTCCATGTCATCATCGCGCTAGTGAAAGCTTAAATGTTCGGTTCATCGATCTTCTAAATTTACAGTACACAGAATTCTAAATTTACAGTACACTAAATAACACTTTTAACTTCAAAGATATTGTTACAAGCGGGCGGGCGCCGCGGAAGCTCACCCAAGTTGGCGATATTTGACGAGGAGCTTCGTGCCAGCCCAGTTGATTTGGCGAGGGGAATATTCTGGTAGCCCCCAGACAGTTCGCCGCGTTGCTTCCCGTACGTTTGGACGCGGGCTTCCTTGGATATATAAGGGACGGGTTGCTGTAACTTAGAGTTTTTTTTTTTTTTTTTTTTTTTTTTTTTTTTTGCTCTTGGAAGAAAGGCGTCTTGCTGGACTAGCGAATTACTTTTCTTGCTTGTTATTAGTTAGCTGTGTTTACGTTTGCTGTTAACGTTGTATTATTGAGCTCGCTGCAATTTACTGTTGCTCTACGATATCTGTTTTTCGGTCTGTGTTTGTTGTGCGTTAGGCTTGCATTTACGTTGTTAGGGACTGTTGACTGCTATTGTGTTGATTTAAAGTCTTACTTTATCAAGTCATCCTGTAAATATCTGCAATTGCATTTGTTTCTGCTGTCCTCAAGTAAAGTCTATTCAATCCGAACCCACTACGCTAAAAACGAATCAATATGAAAGAGAATTCTTCAGTAGCTTTCAACAATATAGCAAAGTCATTCTATCAAAGATTTGATGAAACAATGAAGACGATCTAGGTTTCATTCACAATAGTAAAATTATTTCTCTGAATTATATTAAAACATGCATTTAAAAATTAATAAAATGTAAAGTAAAGAATGTTATGCTTATTAATATATTTAATAAAATATAAAGTTTTTGGTCTTCGATATTCTTTTTGTACCGAGATATTTTTGGAAGCTATCACGTAAAAACACCAAAGTCTAATTTATTTTTAATCAATTGAATTTCCGATTGAAATTTTAAAATGTAATAACTCCGAAATCCCGTTTTACAGGATGGGAGGGGGCACATTCACACGACTCACAGAACACAGAGGAACAACCATGCCCTAACTCGATCCCGGCACTCTCAAATCGTTATCCCAGACTACTTCTGTGTCAGGACGCCGGCTCAAAAATATATAAAAACTATAACTCAAAAATTCAAAGACTTAAATATATATCAGATTTGGTACATTATTCTACTATTACAAATACAGTTTAGCATCAAATTTTTGCTACATTTCTTTCTTGAACTTTAAACTATTTCATTGGACGTTTTTACAGCTGTACTTAATTCACGTCTTTGCTAATAAATGGAACCCCCAAAATATTGCTAGAAATGTTCGGCACAGCACTCACCTGAAATAACTCCACTAGAGGGAGGGGATTATAAACAGGCAACAAAGTTTAACCGAGAGTGAAAATAGGCTTGAATTTGTCAGATGGGTAATTACCATGATTTACTTATGGAAAATGATAAAAATAATCTTCCAAAATTATTATCTAATGTTGGTTCATGTATTATCTTAAAACAGAAAAAAAAATCATTACCTTTTAATGATATCAGTTTTTTCCCTGTAGAAGGTTTTCTTTATTTTTAATATTTTTAAAGCTTATTTTGTAATGTTATAATAAAATTCAAAACTCATTCAACAAAATATTCAGTCTCTTTGCTTTTTGTAAATGTTAAAAATAAGATCTAAAAATGCATTCTTTTCACACTAATTCCAAACTAGGATTTTCACTTCTGTACTCATTTCTTAATACATGGATATTTTGATTTTCACGTGCTATAATTTTTGTTGGTTTATTCATTTAAACTTCTTCCCTATAATAAGGATTATCGTCAAAGATGGCTGATTTCCGACATCAAAACAACTGTTGATCTGTTATATGTTGAAGACTACTAGAAAGGTTATCCTTTATTCAAACATCTGAGGGGTTAATTAAGTGCTCAACTGAAAGTGATGAGCTTAAAGAATATTTATTTGACTAAATCAAAATATATTTAGAATACAATACATATAGTCTAAGATTTCTGGAAATCATATAAAAGCTATGTAATAAGTTCGTGTTACCGAAAAAGAAAAATGAATTGAGTAGATAACTAAGCTTCACTGCAAATGGGAACTCTACATTTGAACTATTAAATTGAAATATCAGTAAATAGGAGAAAACAACGAAGAATGCAACATGTGCTTCAAATTAGATTATCTGATCCAACTTGCACATAATATGCCCGCGCAACTCTAAATAATATTAGCAGGCATAAAAATTTTGTATCTGTAATATGAAATAATCAGTAAAGTAGAGAAAAAAAATGTATTCAAAGACGTGGTATTCGTACAATTGTCTGTCATCGCAGCCGTTTTCCAAGAAATTTTTACATCATCTTTTATTCGGGAGGATTGAGAACATTCAATTACTGTTTACAGTTCTTAAACCTATTAAGATTTTTTTTAAATCACTTTAATTAACCAATAGCTCTCCCTCTGTTTTCTCAAAAACTTTTGAAAGAATTTTGATTCAACTCATTGTCCATTATTTAATAAACGAGAAAAAAGGTTTCTCTTTTTGCGAATGGTTTCCTTCACCTCAAGGATAAGATTTCAGTATATAAAATCCACGCAACCATTACAGATGCTCATAATTTAAAGAAATACTTTTCTGAGAATTAGATATTAAAAATGCGTGTGACTCTACTTATATTGTCTTATACAGAAGTGCTTTCCGCTTAGTTTCAAAGGTCATGCACCTTTAAAACTAAGCGACTTCAACTTTCTCCAATACCGGACTTTTCAAGTTCATTGGAGAAATTCTCTTTCTAGGACAAAACTGTTTAGAAAGGTTTGCATCAAAATAATGTCTTACTTTTTCTACGAATTTTGATGCTGGTGAAGAATGCTCAATTTTTTCAGGCAATATTTTTATGTTTTGTGATCATACACCTTTAGATAACATTCCAGAGAAGCTTCAGAAATTAATGGAAAACGCCCACAAATAGTGCAATCATTGGAAAGTTAAAATCGCCCCCGAGAAGTTTTCTATTGCTTATCTATCAAAAACGAAATCACAATAGACTCCACAAATTACTTATGCTGATTTCCCTCTCCTTTGAAAACAATATATTGAATATTTAGACATCAATTTTTCAAAAACAAATTAAATTGGGATTATATCAAAAAATATTCGAGCTGAAGCTCTTAGAAAAATTATTACTTTAAAATCTATTGCTTGTAAAACTTATGGGCCCAAAATAACAGTCGGATATTTTAAACATAATCAATAAAATCATTTTAAGTCTATTTTATTATAACAACTGAGTTACCAATAAATTCTCCGAAACTCTGCAATTCGATACAAATTATAGCTTTTAGAATATCACTTTCACTGCCTAAATAGACCCCAAATATTGTTCTAATAAAACTGGCGATTCAAGGGGTGTTATTGTACAAAATTGTAAGGTTAGCTACCCAATTATTCTTCAGGCAACTTGCCAATGTACCTCATTCACCTATTTCTCATCATAATTCCGATCCTGGCATCAAATTAATTTAAAAAGACGAAGTTGGAAATAAAAATTGGTTTGAGAATCTGAATGCTTCTACAAATCATATTACTGCTCTTTCAGATTCCATCGTCTCTCGAAACAATTTTTGTGAAATTTATCTTTCAGATTTTGGTTTTCAAACTAAAGCTCTTCCTATTTATATGATCAAGGATCTCTTTGTAGAATAATTTCAAGATTATTACATTATCGCTGCGGCCGTATCCAAATTTCAATTTTTCACTTCCCTTACGGGCATTTCTAGTCAGCAATCCTATGTTTATAGAATTCACTCCATCAATTCCATATTTACAGCAAACCCTCGGAACTTTTCATAAATTGATTGATTGATTTCATCTCTTGGGACTTATTGCTGCTCTGGCCTTTATCCCCTAGTATCCAAAGACTTGAAGATTCGTTTAATTTCTAAATAAAGAAGCTGAACAAGCTCTGATCTCAAGTATTTAATGCCAGAGATATGCAGTGTCCGGAGTAAAGTTGATGAGGAATCTAATATTGAACAAAACAGGAAAGGATGCAAATGTTTGAAAAAAAATTCTTTGACGAGAGGATTCCCCTCCAGAATTGCTGCCAAGGCTATGCGTTACAAAAAGTAGCAAGCGACTAAGACCAATCTTGTTTTTTAAAAGATATTTGATCAGAAAGTGTAAGAAATTTGGAGGGTGGGAACTTAAAAAGTGCCTGTATTTAGTATATATCAAAACATTTGAGCATTTGAATAAAAATACGCAAATGGGCTTTTGAAGAGCTAATTGAAGAAAGAAAGATTTTAAAGGATGAAAAATTTGGTAATTCAGAGCAAGCTTTTGACTTAAGACTCGTCTGTGATGACTGTGTTTATTGCAGTGGAGAAAAATATGTTCCAGGGAGTTATTTTGATTACATGTGGTACAGAGAGGATTTTCAAGAAGACCAAATCTATTTCGAAGAGCTGGTGTTATGATTGTTCGTATTAGAATGCGAGCAATTACTATGTCTTCTCTCTTGTTTTTTAGCCACAGTATGAGCGTTTGTATGGTTGGAATGTCCCTAACTTCTTGATATTTGCTGTTTTGGAAATGTAGACTAGGTCCAAGCAGAAAATTCTTTTTCATTTGGGCGACTATATATACTATCGCAACCCATTCAATCTTAGGATCAGATTCGGTGACATTTTTAATTGGCAGGTCTACTTTTTCGTTCCACGTGATTCCGGAATGACCTGGGGTCCACACTAAGACGATTTTTTGATCAAATTTGTTTCGAATGTAAATCTTATGTGCAAGCTGAAGAATTATTCTAGGATATATGATAGATAAGTTATTAAGACCCTGAAGTACAGAAAGACTATCTGTTAAGATTAATATGTTATTTTCAGTGCCAACAAGATCATCAAGAGCCTGGCAAATGGCCAGAGCTTCCGCTGTAAAAATGATATTAATATGGTCAGCCTGGTACGAAAATGAATCTCTGTTTGTTATTCCAGTGATGGAGGTAATTGACCATGATTTCAAAGCAACCGTAGCTATAATTAAAAAGTCTTTGAAGAGCGTGTTTAAAGTATCTTCAAAAAGAGATCTAATTAAGTTACTGTGTAGATTTTTGTTTTGAAAATCAAATGTATGAAGATGAATGTCACAGATGTCCTTCATTAGGAAACCTAGATCATATAGAATTTGAATAATAAGCTCTGATTCAATGCTTAAATTAGAAAGTATTTCTTGAAGCGAATTAGAATATGCTTCCGTTAAATGAATTAGCCGGTTCTCTTGAGAATGTGATAGGATGGAATGACAATCATATGCTTAATGTTTCAAAAAGAATTGATGAGAAAGTCTTTTGATTTTATCCGAAAGAATTTCATGTCCCGATATCTTTAATAAAACAATATTTTGAATCCAGATCGGCAATCCCAGTGAAACTCTAAGAGATATTGTTTAAATTGTGTCTATTATTTTTAAATATGATTGGGCAAGTTTAGTGAAGACAGGTCAGAAGTAGAAAAATAAACTGCTGATACTATAGTCGGCAATTTCGACATGTTGTTTTGTTCTTGGACCATTATTTTTAAAAGCAATTGATTTCAACGCGTTGATTTTTCGAAGCGCCTTTGTTCTGATATTTCGGATATTTATATTGTCTTTCCTTGTTTTAGAGAAAATATCCCAAGTATTTTAGGTGCGGTTTCCAGGGGAGATAGAAACCGGCATACGAGATATTAGGAAAGGCAAATATCTTTTTTTCTTGAAATATCAGAGATTGTACATTTTTCTGGGGCTATAGAAAGTTTCCAATATGCGCACCACTTGTTCACGTTATCCATCGTATTTTGCAGTTTCCTTATAATGTTGTCCAGAGAACTATTTGAACAGTAGATAAATAAATATATCATTAACGAAGATCGAGCATTTTACACCTTCTTCTAAAGTTTCGTGAAAATCAAGCATAAATATAGTAAAAGGAATCGGTGATAAAATACTACCCTGTGCTAAACCTTTTTGGGATGGGTTTTGAGTCAGAAAGTTGATTTCTCCATCGAATTTGAATTTTTCGATCCGGCAGAAAATGATGAATGAATTTCGCAATTCTCCCAAAATTCCTATTTGGAAGCACTTGAAGATCAGACCATCAATAAAAACCGAATCATTTGCACTCTTGATATCTAAATTAATGCCAACAAAGAAATTTCTTTTTGAGTGGGATTCCAAAATATGCCGGTGTATATTGTAGATGGCCAATTGGTTGTCTCGAAGTGGCAAGAATCCATAAATGTTTAGAGGTATTTTTTTAAGAAATTTTGTTAAACGATATGTTAAGATCCTTTCGAACATTTTTGCACAAACTGAGGTTAGTGCAATTGGTCTGTAAGATTACAATTTTGATTTGTCCTTTCCTGTTTTGGGGATTGGAACAATTAACGAGTGTATCCATTCTTCGGGGATTTTGGCTGTGGAAAAGATTTCTTGAAAATATTCTGTTAGTTTCCTTATTTCGGCTTTTGTTAGATTTTTAAGCCATTTTGCAGGAATGCCATCCGCACCGGGGGAACTGTTTTTTGTTTTGCGTATTGGTTTCTCTAATTTCTCTTGCTTTCTCTTTCTTCTTGAATACAGATTGGGTTATTGAGAAAAGAATGGGATTCCTCGTTTAGATCTAATGGAATAGGCTCAGGGCATGTGCTGTGTAAAAAATAGTTGAGGAACAGTTTACCTTGCTGGACAGGATTCGAAATATATCGGTTATTTTGGAGAATTA
Organism: Argiope argentata; assembly: GCA_026289955.1. Lineage (NCBI taxonomy): Eukaryota > Metazoa > Arthropoda > Arachnida > Araneae > Araneidae > Argiope > Argiope argentata. Next base: position 1,977,752 of record JAOUZG010025848.1, read on the forward strand.
TGTTGGAAATATTGACCTCTTGTTGCAAGTGGCTACTGATTTTTCGAAGCATGGTATAAAACATACGAGGTTTACGAGAGAAACTACAAATGGAATCCCAAAAGTTACGACTAGATATTTTCATACTCCTGCGGAGTTTAGATGCAAATTTTTTGTATTTAATCCAATCTGAAATTGAAATATGTCTTTGCGCTTTTGTTTTGAATTTTTTTTAAGAAATATAAATTATGACAGGCGATGTTCCACCAAGGTGGGAAAGAAATATTTTTTAAAGTAGTGTGTTTGGTATTCATTTTGATTTCTTCAGAAACCATAGACATAACTTTAGATAAGGTATTGTGTTTAGAAAAAAGTATTTGACCAGAACTTTCCATTATCTTTTTCCAGTGAATGGATTTGATGGTACAAAGAATTTGTTCCAGGTCGGCCCATGATGTTACAATTAGATTGTAATCACTTTCGAATGTTGAATCTACAACCTGACACGAAATTTAATGATATATTGAACTTGAACACATTGTTAGATCCAGGATGGAAGTATTTCCCGTATACGCTGTATATTTAGGGAAATCCGTGTTAAGAACATAATTTGAATTCTGAAGCCATTCGACGAACGTATTACTTAAAGCGTTGGAAAAGTTTGAACTCCACATGGAATGATGCAGATTAAAATTCCCAAATATTAGTGTTGGTGACTTCAAAGAGTCAAAATATTATTTGGTTGGACCAATATTAAACCCCTGTGGTGCATATATGTTAACAATGACAAATTTGATATTTCTAAAGACTACCTCTACAGCAAGCATTTCGACATTACTATTATCAAAATCAGGGAAGGGAATAATCTTACCAGAGGCGCTGTTAGGGATACCTGTTATCAAACCTCCACCGGGACGATCCGAAAGACGAAAGGAAAAAAATGGATAAGAAATCATCTTTGAAAAATATCTTCTAAAAAATCCAAAAAGGTGATATGGAAAAAGGAGAAATTTTTAACCAAATCCCTTTATTTTTTAAACCTCTACAATTCCACTGTAAAAAGTTCATAAACTAAGAGAAAGTGGCAAAAAACTAAAAACAAGGGGGAAGAGATCAATTCCCCAAATTAACCAAAAAAGAACAAACACGCCAATACAACTTGCAAGGAAAAAATAAAAGCTAACAAACAAACAAAAACAGCAACAAAGAAAAAACAAGATCATGACCCTCCAGGTTCACCTTGCCTCGGAGAGTTTTTAGCACGTTTATTTTGAGCAACAGGTCTCTTTATATTAGGGGAGGCTGTTACATTGCCATTCTGCGAGATTAGGTTAAATATGTACTGAAGAAGAGGTTCAAAAGATGTTTCGAGCATTTTTACTAGGGAAACCGTCTACTGCTCCCTTTTCTCCAGCATTGTTTGGACCATCAGCTCCATTTTTTGCGTAAGGGATGTTTCCAAGTTGGAGTTCCACATATTTGATATTTGACTTCTGTTGTGTATCCTTCATTAGTTGATCTGCTGAGAGTGCATCGTGCTTCCCCTGATGTCATATGAATTTGGGATTTATGTTCCAATACTTTTTGCTCCCTAATATAATGTGGACACGAATGTGATTGTGATGAATGAAGACCTTGACAATTGATGCACTTGGCAGGAGTTTGACAAGGACCTACATATGATATTCCACATTGTGGACATATTTGTGATTTTTGACATGCACGTGCAGAATGAAAGAAAGAAAAACATATTAAGCATTGCCTCGGACGATCTATAAATGGTCTTACTTTCTGCCGTATGAACCATAAACGGACATATTCTGGAAGCCCTGTTCCTAAAATTGTAACAAGGACTGGTGATATGTCCTTAGTAGAAATGGCTTTAGTAAAACGACACATATGCGTGATTATTATTTCATTAAGTTCATTTGCTAACTTCAAGTGATGTGGATGTTGGGATGTCAGAAAGCAAGAATCGTGACATGAAATTTTCTCAAATGATATCTATAGCGATTGGAGTTTTTAAGATTTTATCTAACGAAAGCCATTTAGCTTCACAAGTAGTATCTGTCATGGTAAACATGATTATACCTTGACGTGTATATTACATGTTTGTTACACTATTTTGTTCAGGGATTTTCGATTTAATGTATGCAGGCAGTTCGACAGGATTATAAATCGACATACGGTCTTTTCCCGTTTTATTTGATTCGGTAATTTTTATTTCTTTGTACTGATATTGACTAAGTGAATATATAAGTTCCTCCATTGTGAAATAGAGTCTATCCAGTACAGTGGGAGACATTGGATTTCGATATTCTGAATGTAAATCTTCTTCTAGCATATCATGAACACAAAAGAAGGAACAGTTTAAACACAAAAGAATGAACAGAAGAATGCGGCAGTTTCAAAGCGCAAAGTTCACAAAGTGAGCAACAAGGAACAATAAAAAATTCTCAACCTTACCTGAAAAACTTGAAACAAGAATTGAAGAACAAACAAGAAAAACAAGAAACAAAAATTGAAATGGTGACTTATACACAGACAGGCAGCAGTTCTCGGAGGAAGCTCCAACACTACGACGTAACCTCACCACCTCTCATCGGTCTCCGGCACTTTTCATAATCTAGGTAAACATTTAGTAACAGGCTTTGTTGCCAGACAGCTATTCGGATCTTTAAGCTTTAAAATACCTTATAGTCAAATGTTTAAAATTCATTCACAGATTGGCTGACAAAATTTGAGCAATGAGAATATTAAATGCGAAAATATGCATAGGGTTATTTTCAGGATTCTTACAGATACATTTAAAGGAAAAGGCAGGAATACTTTCAAAAATGATCATGTAGTCGCACCCATTACTGGAGTGAATTGCTTCAAAAGATTTAATTTCTCATTATCGAGAAACCTCGGCCAAAAACGAGTCACAATTTGCAAAATTCCCACCCTGTTTTGCCTTCTTCCATGGCTCAAAAATAGAACTAATAAATCATAACAGGACATCTTTTGAAACCAGATTATTATATCTCCATCCCCGTTGAACAGATTTGATCTCCACAATAATCCTCATTGCCAAATTTGTAATCTTGAAAACAATATTGGACATATCCTTTTGCTTCGTTTCAAATACGCAACTCATAGGTCAAATGTTTTTGTAAAATTTAATATCGATCTTAATTCTTATTCTTCATTTATAGTGTTTATTCATAAGGCTATTTCTAATAAGTAATATTTTTGGATTCTTCTAAAATCTCTGAAGTCTTTTAATTATCTATTGAATGCACTGTTTTGGCATTAGGGTATAACAGCCGTTGTTGCTGAAAATCCCATTCTCATCCTATTCCAGTTAATCAGTTATCACGAATTTGAATCACACTTCTCTTTGAAAATACATTTTAAATTTTTTGAGATTGGTTACATAATAGCAATTCGTAAGATAATCTATATCTCTATCTAAATTATGCAATAGGGCATTTTCTGTTTTAAAAATTTCTTTTTAACATCACTGTCGATGAAAGTTTTCCTGATCAGCAAAATCTTAAATGTTGCCATATTGTATATAATTAAATAAATAAAGACGAAGGTACTGAAGACAATTGGTTTATGATTTAAAAAAAGGAAAATCGTTATGTTTATCATAAACTTTGGTTTAAAATTGTTCCTAATTATTTTACTCATTTTCACAAAAACTGAAATAACATAATTTTTTTAGTTGCCTTTATTATGAAAGTTTAAAATTCTTTATGTATATTATATATGGTTGGCAACGGTGAATATACTGACGGGAACGGAATCGAAAAGATGCAGTTGACGAAATAAAAACATTTATCAATTCCGATGGCTAGCAATAATATTGTTTATATCCATGATCTTCCTTTCCAACCTAGAAGAGAACTGTGTCGTATTCTAGATGCTGACAGACGATGGGAAGAATTGGGTATAATTGTCATTTTTTTTAAATCTATTATTTTTTTTACTGTTATCAATAATTCAGTATTGGCATGTTACTTTCACTTTTCATTTGATATGTTATCGGTTGTTTGTCATTCTGTTTCGAATTGCTTTTTAATAAAATTGTTATAATTACTATTTTATCCAATATTTTATTTAAGGAGGAATCTATATGTCCTATGATGTGACAACATTAACCTTAATCGGGCAAGCTGTCCTACGTGATAAAAGCCCGACTTGGGAACTTCTCAACAAATACAGTGAAAGGAATGGGACGATAAAACGATTGTTTATAATGTTGAAAAAGATGGATCACCAAAGGGCTATGTCAGTTTTAAAGCCTTATGGTAAATAAATATTTTTGTTATCTTTATTAATATTATACCTTACGGTTTGCATGCGTATGTATTGTTTGTTTGTTTTTAGTTGATGAGAAATACCATTGTTTTTTGCGAACTGATGGCATTATGTCAACAACGATGATCAACTCTTCAAAAAAAGTAGATACGTCTAGATTTGCATCATCAGAAGTAAGTAGTATATGTTAGGTTTTCTTTTTGTTAGTGTGAAGTAATTGTTACTCAAATTTAATGAAACACAATAGGTATGAGTAATGTCATAAATACACCATTAGGTTCAATTAAGTATATATATATATATATATATATATATATATATATATATATATATTTGCTGAAGAACAAATCCAAACTTAAATCAATATATGAAAGTTATAATTTGTTTGTTTCTTAAAAGCATATATAGTTTTGACAAGAAATATTACTTTTTTGTAAAGTAAATGAATGGTGTAGTTACCTAAATTTCTTTTTTTGTTCTATTGGACATCAGAAGATCTTTCACCATGGATTATTTCCAAATAATAAGCTATGTGATATATTATTTTTCAGAATTGAAATAATATTGTTTATATATTCCTATTATATCTAAAGCCATTTTCTAAATCCGGGCAGAATTTTATTTAAAATACAAACATTTGATATTCAGTGTTATATAATGATTTATTTCAAATGAATATTAATCCAAGAGATAAATAGCTGTCAAATCTAAACAATGAAGAGAATAGCCCCAATGTAGGCTTGATTACTAATAATTAGAGCTCTGCTGATAGAATTTTTTTTTTATTTAATTCTATGCATATGTTTAATTTCATGTATACTTTACTGTAAGTAATTATTATTGTGTTTTTTAGTGATGCATTCACTTTTTTTAAATATCATCTACTTGTTTTATTATTATTTACAAATAGGTTAAAAATGGTGTATACCCATAAGAGGGAGTGGGTGACTTTTTCTCCCACCCAAATGAATTTTAAATTTAAAATAATGTAAATTAAAAAAAGTGGTACTTTTCCATTACCCAGTCAGAAGCAAAAGATCACCTTAGAAATTTGTTAGAATTCTACATTATTTGGAGATTTTTCACTTTAAAATCCCCGTAAGAAATTTGGCGGAATTCAACATCATTTGGTGACTTATCGCTTGTATCCGGCTAAAGGGAAAGTACAAAAAATTATTATTTCTTTATTGAAGTTTGACATTTTTTTAAACATATATATTTAGTTACTAATATAGTACAGTTATGATTTAAGAAATGCACGTTATGGTCAAAAGAATAGTTAGCCATTATGTTTGAAATAATGATATTGAGAGCAAAGTTCATGTATGAACTTGAACCTGGAATGAGATTGCTGAATACCGATGAATAAATGTACAAAAATTGCCATTCGTTTTTGAGTATTTTATCATTTATGACATTAAAATGTATATATATATTTTTAAAATATCTTAATTCCAGCAACCTATATTTCAAGAAAAAATGTAATGATTTGAGATATTTGAAGAATTTTGGACATTGATATTATGTTTGAAAAATATTATTTGTAGAATTTACTTTTTGATACATTAATTAATAACCTAAAACCTATATAACTCTTAAGTGATATGAGGAAACAAGATGACTGCTAATTTAACATATTTAATTTGATTGGTTGAGATAGCATGTATAGCAATGCATTTCACCTCTTAATAATTCCCTCATCCCTCCCCCATATTTTTTTTCTCATTGGCATTCTAATACTTCTAAATTGAAAAGTTAAATGCATATCAAAGTTACAATCTTAACTTGCCACTATCACAATAATTAATGTTTGAATGTGTAAAAACACATTCTTTTCAGCAATAATAATAATAATACCCAAAGATTAAGAATATGTTTATTCCTGCTCATTTATATTTCTTTACCAATTAACTATGCTAGTATTTTAGAACCATAAGACACATATAGATTCCCTAATTCTCAGTGCTATTTTAATTTAAATTAAGAATAATTAATGTGGTATGTATCAAACAAATTTAAATAGATATTGATTAATAGTAATTGATTTTATTTATTCTTAAAGCTTTCCATGAATACTACTCGTACCTCATTTTCTACTTCAGCACAGAATCGTTTATCAGGAGCAGTAGGAATCACTCACAAACAGAAGGAAGCTCTTTCTACTAGTTCAAAATTAAATCATAACTTTGTGAATTTAAATAAGGAATTCAGTCAAGTTTCTCTACATTCAAAGATGAATAGTCTGAATACTCCTCAAAGCCATTTTAAAGTAGTTGCTGAGAAAAAGTAAGCTATTAGCATCAATAAACTTTTACTTCACTTTTTTTTTTTTTATGTATAAGGTTTTTTTTTTTTTTAAGTTTCCTTTGCAAATGAAAATCTGTTTCAGAACATTGATACCCATTTCTTTTTAATATTTTAAAAGCCTTTTACTTAATCAAAATGTGTATTAATTTCTTACTATATATTTTACTTATTATTATATTATCTTCTTTATCTCTTCAAAATAACTTGAGATTTTAGTAAATCCAAAAAATTGATTTTGCTCAAAAAATTGAAAATTCCTCTTTTGTTCTGTTTCAGATGCTATTATTTTATATGTAAATGTATTTGTTTTATGTTTTAAATTTTGAATGCTTTGAATAGCTGTTTGTATCCAAATTGTTGTTAATTATTATCATGTCAGAACATGATGTTGTTTTGGGGATGAGGTTTTTAATGGCAACAAAAATACATAGGCCAAAAATAAAAATTTAATTATCTGCATGAGCATCTCAGAAAATCAGCTTTTGATAACATGCTGCCATTGCATTTACAAAAGCTCAGATTTTTTTAAAAAGTTAATTACTACAGCTAATAAAACCAAGAAAAATGTAATTTTTGAGCACATAATTGTATGAAATGAAATAAATAGAAATGTGATTTTTTTAATAATAAATTCAAGACAAAGTTTTTTTTATCATTTGCATAACTAAAGTTACTAATTCAATGAAATAATTAAAATAAATAAAAATATAATTTAATTTGCACGAGCATGTGTGGTGCTTAGCTGTTCTAGAAATTATATTCTGATATGATACACTGAAATATGCATATCAGATTTCATTTTAATCTTTATTTTATTTCATCTGTAAAGCACTGTTTTAAATTGAAATTATTTCTTTCTTACAAAATCTTATTGGAATATCGGAGATTCACCATGTACAATGATATTTCATAATACTATGCTCTCTATAGATGAACATAACAAATATTTCATACCTTTGTAACTTTCTTCATGTAATCTTCTCATCTAACTTTCATGAACTGCTTATTATTTCTTGTTTTAACATAATTGCCCTTTCCTAGTTAATGTTAAATTATTTTCCATTATAAAGAAGAGGGTATGAAGAGATTGTAATTTAAATTTAATTTGTAATTGTCTTTTTTGTTGCCAAAAATCTTTAATCTTGTTTTTAAATATCTTTTATGCACAACATATTGTTTAATAAAAATATTATAATGATTATAATAACATATATTTTAACCTTTCATAATTATTTAAAATAGTTGTTAAATGCTTCAAGTTATAATGTTAAGTATTGTAATTCTACAAAAATTGCCCTATGAGAATTTTATTGATTTTTATTTAATGGATTTATTTGATTATTTAATGGAAATTGCATTTGGTACTAGTCAGGAGCAAATTTAAAAACTTGATTGATTGTTTCTTCTTTCCTTTAGGTCTCCAAAACACTCCAATTTCAAAACAAATTCCAATGGCTATGAAGAAGAATCCATTTCGGACAACTGCATATCTGAAAAAATGAAAGGCAGTAAGAAGAATTCGAAGCCTGAAGCAGTAGCTAATGAGAAAACACAAAAACAGTCATCTCACTGTGGAGCATGTGGTAAAACTGGAATTTTCTAATTTTACTTTTATTCTACTAATTTTATTTCTCTTTTATTTTCCCTGAGAAGTAGCTATTTATCCTATTTAATCGATTTCTTTCTAAACTGTGCATTTAATTAATTCACATGCTGGACTATCCATCATTGCTTCAGTTTCTTCTCAAACACTTTTTACATACGACTCCGAATATACTTCACTCCTGCAGCTTGAGACTAACATCCTTTTGAGCTCCCAGGAGGCTGGTCGAGAACCTTTTTTTGTCAATCAGAGTACATCTCAGTTTCTGTTAGGTAAATCATTAAAATTCTTGAAGTTTCCAGCAATTTTTCCTTTTGTTGTTGAACTCAGAGATCATTGATCAGCATCTAACAGGACTAATTGAAAAATGATCTGTCTTATAATAACACTATTTCTGCTGGGAAACAAAATTACAGGTTTGTAACAATATTTTAGGACCAAAACATGGAGGGATGCAAAAGAGAGATTATTAGTGATGTATGTTGCTTTAAAACATCACAAACACAGTGTTGGAAAACATGTTCTAAGTTTCTGCAGTTACAAGCGATGCATGCTTTGCACTGGCTGATAATGGGGTTGTTAACTCAGAAAGAAACACCAGAATTTACTTGAAAATTGACAGCATGAATGTTTTACGTTACCAAATCCATTTTGGATTTCACAACAGATGTTGCTTTGAGTTTCACTACTTCCCTCTAAAAAAGAAATCCATACTCTTCTGTGACAGTAATAATAGCACATATACTGTACTCGGAATTTTCTAAATCATCCTACACATTGTGTTATGTGAATTACTTATAATTCATTCATGACTTATTATAAATATGCTTACTATATTTTAAGGACCCATATCCATAAAAAATATGATACACATTTGGAGACATCAGGAGATTTGCTATCTTTCATTTTTTAAATTGTTCTCAATATAGTCAGAGCTTCTGGTGTATTATCACCAGCAATCTGCCAGCTGCTTGTTCATGTAATATGTAATGCTCTTCTCAAGCACAAGAGACACTGTTAAAAAGTGCATATTTTTACTTCAATTTTCACATTACCTTTTTTACACCTTGCAGTATATGATTATGTTTCTAATCATGAGTTACTATATGGTTCTCAACTTTTTTGATGTGCCCTACCACCTCTTAAAGTTTTATTAATATTTATGAGACACTCTCTATATACACATATTAATTTATAGCATTGAGTCTCAGTTCCCAAGATGATTGCCTGCCTGATATTATGCGAATTTCATATGAAGACATTCGTAAAGCAACTGATTATTTCAATGAAGAACGAATTCTCGGCAGAGGTGGATTTGGAACTGTGTATAGAGGAGAATGGAAAGGAACGTCTGTTGCAATAAAAAGACTTATACCTGTATGTATGAATTTAGGCATTATCAATTGCAACTATCTTATTTATGATATACTTTTTTTCGTAAATAACTCATTAAATTTCTTATATTTTTATTTGTATTAATAATAATGACTCTGTTCCCTTTTCAAACTCTGGAGAATAGTTTTGAATAATAAAATAAAAAAAAACAGCAATCCTGAAAATAATTCAGAACTTTTAATTTATTATGTTTGCATTCTTGCATATTTTCAAACTAGTGGCAAAGAAAGGGATACTTTTTTTAAAAAAATCATTAAAAGTTCTTTTATATTTTACTGTATTATTAACATGTGAGAGCACGATGTTGTTTTCATTAGGGGTTTTTGATTAATTGAAGCTCAAAATTGGGTAGACAATGAACAAAAATGGCAATATTCATCAACATCTTTTAATCGTATAAACTTTTTTACTTGTTTTTACCAATATTACATTAATATTATGTATGCTTCTTTGAAAGCAAATATGTTTTTTAAAGATTTACTACTTTTTCAAACTAGTTTAAACTAAATAATAATTCGAATTAATTAAGACAAATAATGACTTAAAAAAATAATAATGTTCTTGCATTATAACTCTTATGTTTTTTGTTTTTTTTTTTTGGATAATTTTTAAGCTTAACTTTTTTTTTTTTTCTTTTTTTCTTTTTTGTGCATGTCAAAATGGCACGAGAATATTTATAAGAATTACTCCGCCTTGAAAACATTTTTAATTAATCATTTATTTTCCTCTTCATCACAATTCAGTCCATTTTTTTTATCCCAAGCATGTTTGTAGAAACTTTTAATCACAAGAGAATGGCCCAAGGAACTTTGCTAGCTTTTTCACTTATTCACTAATTAATTCTTAGTCTTTTCGGTTCAAGTCGAATAAGATTTTCACTCATTACTTCACATGTCTCTTTGTATAGCAACATTTAGAACAGAATACACAATATTTCTAAATCTAAACTTCTAGGTTATGTAATATTAATCTCTAATATATTACGCTGGTTTAAAAATAAAATTTGTGAAACAATAATTCTACTTCTGATATATCTGTCAATTCCAAATTTGAAAAAGAAATAAAAATTCCTAAATTTTTTAAATACTATCTCATTTGATCCTAAATATCATAATGATTTTTTTTTTGGTCATTGGTAGCATTTTCTGGTCTCTTTGTTGTATCATATTATCTTACGTATTTCATATCTTATTTTGTCATATTATATTATTGTATTACTGTTTTATAAAATTCTTAAATATTTTTTACTTTCAGTTATTAAATATCATCAAGAATGCTAATAGTCAGCTAAATTAAAAATTACTTTCATTAAAGTTAAAGTAAAATACAAAATTAATAATAAACTTAGAAATTCTGTTTCTGTGTAAATTTCTGTATGTTTCTCTAGATTCTTTGTGTAATTTGTTTCACTGTCAAAAGGTTTTCCATGTTAAAGTGTGCCCAAGTATATGCTTGATATATATTAATATTTATAATTTTTACTAATATTTTACAAAAGTCATTTCATTTTTTAAATCTACCTAATTTTAAACTGTGGGCCCTTGAATTTTACTTGCCGTATTTCCATATAATTTATGCAACTGATTTTGGCATCACAATTTGATTAAAAGAAAGTAGTGTTAAATATTTTGTTTGACTTTTACAAGATTACAAATTTTAAAATTCCAGTAGACTTTTTTTAAAAAAATTTCTTCAATGAAAAAGATTATGGCAATTAGAAAATTATTGCTTTCTTGTTCTGAACTAAAAAAAATTGATTTATCCAAGAATCAAAATTTTAAAAAAATGATCTAAGTATTACTATATAACATAGCAAATTTTGGAAGAAAATTTACAGAAAAGCTCATTTTCTCTATTGTATGGACATGGTGTTTATATTTTAAAAAATTGTTAACTTCTATGATAATTCACTTATAAGTGAAGCATGTTTTGCACTTAAAAGAAAAAACTGCATATATTACTTTTAATGCATCAACCAAATGATAAAACTGAAAATTAAATAGCAAAATTTGCTAATAATCATTTATTGAATACATTATCTCTACTTATAATAAAGCACAATGTGTGTGTGTGTGTGTTGGCACTCTACAGGCCAGACCGTTGAACCTACAGCTATAAAATTTGGTACATGTATAAGGGGCCAGGAATGTGCCATCAGAGCCCTTTTTCAATTTTTAATTAAAATGTGAATTAATTAAAAAATAAGCTAAATTTTGACGTTTTTTTCACTATAACTTCCAAAAATATTGCATCATAAAATTGATTTTTTCATCAAGTTAAAGCTCAAAAAATTAGCTTTTCAATAATTCTGATGTTTTGACTTATAAATTAAAATTCTAATTTTAATGAATTTTTAAACATTTAATTTAATTATATTTTTCAACAATTTATTTCGCATAAAATAAAAAAAATTATCTTCAGGAGGATCTCAAAAAAATCAGCTTTTAATAATATGTTGCCATCATATTTTCAGAAGTTCTGATTAAAAAAATAAGTTAATTACTACCAAAAATAAAACAGAAAAATATAATTTTTATCACTTGATTATATGAAATGAAATAAATAGGAAATGTGATATTTTTTAAACAATAAATGCGAGAGAAAATTCTTGATTGTTTGCAATATCAATGTTATTAATTCATTTAAAGAATTAAAATAAATAAAAATGCAAAATAAAAGTATATTACAAAAGTGTGACAGTTAAAACTGAAAAAGAATTTTTAGAAAAGCACCAAATGATAATCTTCTGGGAGTGAGATTAACCATTTAAAAGTAAGAAATCTTGAATGAACTAGAAGATGATGTCATTTCAAAGGAACGGTGAACAAAAAGCTATTGTTAATAAGTAGAAGTAAAACATTCTTGCATTCGTGTTTTTTTTTAATTTTTTAAACAATAAGACATGTTTAGAATTGTTACTTTTACTTGTGTGAAGAAGATCTATTGTGCGAATCAAAGCATTCGCCTTCGTGATTGTAATTTATCTCCGCATTTTAATGAATCATGTGAAATAAAAACACATCTGCTTTCAATGAAGCATATGTAATATTAAAGCTATACTGATAAAAGGAGGTCATTATTTGAAAATGCGTCTTCTTTCAAACAAGCATACATAATAATTAATAATGCAAAATTTCTAAAAACAGATAAAAATATTTTTTACCTGCATATTTCGGAGACATCAAAACTTTGTAACCAAAACAGTATAATGTTCTCACATGAAAAAAAAAAAAAAAGAAGAAGAAGAAAAAAACTACTATCATTTCAAATTAAACATATAAAAATGTCCTTTTCAGCACATGTCTGCATAAAATGAAACAAATAGGAAACATGATATTTTTGGAAAATAAATGAAATGAAACATCTTCTATGATATTTTATAAGACATATCTGACTAATTCAATTAAACAATTTTATTTAAGGCAAACATGGCCTAACATCTAGTTGCCATCTTCTGTAATCGGAGGCAAACATCTAATTTTTTAATTTTTTGTGATAGACATACAAATGGTCTAAGTGAAATATATAATGTGTAGATTGAGGGGAAAAGTGCCGATGAATTACGACTTTTGAATTTTTACATATATCATCTGCTCTGTAAATCATGTTTAACAAAATATTCTAGAGACAATAAGTTATTTAAAAAAAAAATTGGCACTCCAATCAACTAAATCAATCATTAAAGCTAATCAATCTATAAAAATTTCAGTATACCTATTTGGTAAAAACAGGCGATTTTAGATAATTTTATCAAGATCTCAAAGAAGCCAATTAGGGTTTCTCTAGAATGATTGGCCTAGATTATGAAAATGATTTTTCCTAAACTTGCAATATCCAGAACTGAATAAATCAGCCATATTTGATTGCAGAAGATAGAAATTTTTTTATTTATTTTGAAGTTGAAATATTAAGAATATGTTACAGAATATGAATCTATAAGACAAAAGGAATTTAAACCATAATTTTTTAAAATATATTTATAAACCAAAAATAAATAAATAAAATGTTATTATTGAGATCATTTATATACATCTAAAAATAAAATTAAAAGCTGAATGTTTCATTTAATCTGTAAAATGTTTGCTGAATAATTCCTTAAGATATTATAAATTATATTTTAAAAAAATTATAATGTTTCAATTTCTGTAGTGAAGATAAAACTTCAAAGTCGGACTACTCTGCTTTCAGTTCTTAGTTTTATTTATATATATGCTTGGATTGAGTGAAGTGGTCTTTATATTAATGGAAGTTTCATCATTTTCAATTTAATTTAAAAGTGAATTTTATGTGCACTGATAGAAAATCAGAGAGAGATGCGGACTTCAAAGATAGGACTGCTTAAGGCCATAATGGTATAAGTGAATTATATGACTATGAAGTGAATTATATGAAAATATTTTGCAGATAAACTTATTATGAGACCAAGTTATATATTAAAAAAATTGATCAAGTCCTTTAGCAGGCATTAATACTGGCGTACAGACTAGTCACCAAAAGTGGCTAGTATTAAATAAAGAGTTACAAATTATTATTATTATATATTTTACTAACAAAGATAATTCAAAAATGAATTCAACTTTTTACGATTTTTTGGTTTTGACCTAGAATTAAATGCGAATAATAACAAATTTTAAAGTTATCTTTATTCAGGATTTTAAGAATCAGAGAAAAAAAATTGAGTTAATGGCCTATTCAAATTAATTTAGTTCCACTGTTTCTTAAGGATAAAGATCAATCAGTAAAATAACTTGTGTAACATCCATTCTATCCCTCTTTAGAGACACAGTTCAGATGACCCTGCTCAACAGTTAGTAAGCATCAAGCAGTCTTTAAATGAGCTCAATATATTGAAGACGTAAGTGCTGTCTTTTTTAATTGTTTATATATTTTTCATTACCGTCAAGTATTTGATTTCTTTCCCCGATTCAGGTAAAAGATTTTGAATGCTCATTTGTATGCTCAATCAATTTCAATCATATCATTAAGTAATTTATTTATGTCATATTGTTTAGGCCAAAATTGTTCTGTTATTTGTTTAAAAAGATTGCTATTAATTTCACTTCTGGATATATTATTTCTATTTTGGTATTCCATAAACTATGGAAACCATTTTTCCAATAATTACTCTAAAATTAATTGAAAATCTACAATAGAGCATAAAAGATATAATTAATCCACTTGTGATAATTTGAAATCGTTCTATTTATACACATTTGTCATTCAGAACTCACTTTTACTTATCAATATAATTTTATTATTCATCGTATCTTTTTTGAAGTTACAGTAGTCACTGACTGTAGTTATCACCGGATCAAGAGATCTAAATAACTTGCAATTGATTTCCTGTATCTAAATAAATTCAAAATCTGCTGGTTGTGGTGGTCAACAAGGAAAGGTCTAAGATTGTCAGTCAAGTCAAAGACCAAAAGAAGAAGAAAAATCCATTTTCTCTAAAACATTATTTATATTTAATCTATCCTATGCAGAGTTCTACTCTTTCTATTCTAATAACTGTGATCATAGAATATTGTCAAAAAGATTGGTTGGCATGAAACATATATTTAAAAAATGAGTTTTCTGAAGAGTGTGTAGTGAACTTTTTATACTAATGCAGTGGAAGAGTATGTGTGTAGAACATTTTCCATCTGGAGCTTAATTCATAGCTAAAATATAGGAATTATACTATATTTATAATCCAAAGAAATGATATTTTGATTCATAAGCATAAAGATGTAGGGAGTATGAGAGCATGAAACATGCATTGAAGAAGTAATTTCTCAAAGTGTGAGAAATGGATAGGTGTATGAATGCACCATTGTCTTTTCAGAAAGCGAAAAGATTTAAGGATATTATTCTAATACAATGTGGAATCATCTAATGAACAGAATTCATATGTGCAATTTATCCAATGCATGCTTGAAAACTGAAAAAAATATGTTTGAATTTTTCGATTCTGATTCTGTGTTCTTATAAAAGAAATTATATCATACAGTTTCTTTTTTCTAGTATCCTTGTATTTTTTCAGAACTGTATTATTTTTAAGAGGCGTAATCATTCTGATATAATGATAATATTGAGTCATGCTCAAAGCGATCATTGCAAGTAATACCCACTATATATTTTGAATCTGACCTGCGATGTTTCCAGATCGGCGATTCTGTGATGTTTCCAGTACAGGCAGTTCAGTCAAATTTCATCAAATGAGCACCTTTTTTAAATGCTTTGTTGAAGGATTAGTATAGTTACTCTCTGTCATAACATTTGGGATCAGCCTTTGTTTTGATTGTCAATCTATATTGATCGTTGGTATGAAGAGAATCCTTATATCTACATAGAAGAAGCTTTGGCTGGATAGTATAATTGAACACGACTCCAAAAACCTTGAGTAAGTATTTGTGAAGCTTTTATTGGTGTTTTTGTGCCATTGGCCAAAATTATGGGTTAGAGACAAATAGCAATATCATTGAGTTGGTATAAGAACCTATCTGGAAATACTGAAGAGTTTTATGAAGCTATATTCTGTGTTATAAAAAGTTGCTGATGAAATTTGATCAAGAATAGCAGAAACAATACTCTCAGCTGAGCAACAGCCATTAAAATAAAGAGGGACATTGAAAGCATTGGAAATTATTGCAGCCAATATTAAGAAACATAATCTTAATCAGACAGTAATACTGTGTCTTAATTTAGCCAAGTTATTAATTGGAGCAAAATTTAAATATTTTTAAATGCTTTTTTGTAAAAAAAATTATTAGTAATAAATTGCTTAAACAAATTTAAAATGTATTGCTTTTTAATGGACTGCATTGTGCTATTCTACATAGGTTTCTTTAGGGGCTGGGAGGGGGGTATTTGTTTTGCTTCAGGAGTGTTTTGTATTAGGAGCAAGAGTCATGCACGTTGAGCAAGGTGCCATTGTATTTCCATCTTGCTTTGTTAGATGTTACAGAAATTTATAGTTCCTTATTTATTTTAATTGAAATGTTTACTAATTTATAATGTTGCCTTAAAATATAAATACATTTAATTTATCAAATTTTAAGATGTACTTTTATTACTTTCTGCAAAGAACCCATCTGTCTTAATATATATTAACACTATAATCATAAAATAAGAAGTTAAAGAGCTGAAATTTAGTAAATAGATTTAATATCTGTAGTACAGCTGTTTTTCATATTAAGAACTTAAAATGATTGATCATTTGTCAATCTGTAATTTCACAAGCATGTAAACATGATAATTCAAAAAAGTTAGAAAAATATCTAAAGATTGATATGTAATCTTGTAAATGCAATTTTAATTTTATGTCAAAAGTTAGGTTTCAATTGGTTAGAAAAATTAAGTTCAAAATATTCATTCATTGATTTGGTGCTTTTACAATAACTGCATTCCAACAATTAATCACCAAATAGCATATACTTATAAACACTGTAGTTACTATTGTTCACCATTGCTACATGTTTAACACTACATAGGTAAGTACATTTATTAGTGAATATAGAAGACAATTTTGGAGAAACCACATCCACTATTGTTAAATGCTCCTGTGGGCTATGGCGTTATATTGACAGCTTTGAGCTTTAAAAAAATGAACTATTAAAATGAATGAGCCAAGCTTGTAATATATTTTACTTTATAGTAAAATATATTACAATTTAGTCTCAAGAAAATTCATCAAGTAATTTCAATTAGCTACTTTTAAACTGAGCATTAAATAGGACAAACTCCTGGTTTCTTTGTTGCCAGCATTAAAACCTTATTATGTGCTCTTTTTTCCGTTCCTATATCTGTGGTTACTTTTTATGATGTCAGAACATATTGTTTTAGGAATGAGGTTTTGTGGTGTCAACGAAAACCGGTAGGCAAAAAATTGAAATTTTATTATCTGCACAAGCATCTCAAAAAATCAACTTTTAATAACATGTTGTCATTGCATTTACAAAAGCTCTGATTATAAAAAAATAAGTTAATGACTATAGCAAATAAAATCTAGAAACATTTCATTTTGAACACATGATTATACGAAATGAAATAAATATGAAAGGGGATATTTTTTAAAACAGTAAATGTGAGACAAAGTTTTTTTGATCATTTGCAATACTAAAGTGGCACATTCAATGAAGCAATTAAAATGAATAAAAATATAATTTAACTTGCACGACCACGTGATGCTTGGACATTCAAGAAATGATGTTCTGACATGATGCATTGAAATATACGTAGTAGATTTCAATTTAATCTTTTTAAATTAAATTTTTAGGAATGTATGTAATTTAAGTTCCCTTATCATTAAGTGTGTAATTTTTGATTTTCATGATTTTATGTTTAAAAAAAGTTCAAAGGTGTTTATTACTTTTCATGACAATTGACTTTTTTTGAAAAAAAAAGATATTTTACTATATATTTATTAATTCAAGTACTTATTAGTTCAAGTATATTAAGATATTTATTAATTCAAATATATTCTCACTTTTAAAGTTTTTTTGTTTGTTGTATTATTTGCTATGTGTGCACATGCATTTTTTTAACAAAAGTTTTATATTTTTTCTCCTTTAGTTGTCGTTTTGATCATATACTTCCTCTATATGCTGTTTCTCTTGATGGAGAGAATCCTTGTTTAATTTATCAACTTATGGTAAATGGCTCCTTAGAAGACAGATTGTTATTAAAAGTATGTAAAGTATAAATATTTTTTTTAATTTGGATTTTTTTTATCTTGTTGTAAATTAACAAAATTATTTTAGTTTTATAAATCTATTTCTTTTTTGTAGAACAAAACATCTCCCTTGACATGGTCTCAAAGAAGCCACATTGCAGAATGCATTACTAAAGGTCTGAATTATCTTCATACTACTCCTGGGAAGCCTCTTGTTCATGGTGATATTAAAAGGTGGTTTGCTCTCTCCTATTTCATTCTTTTTAACATAGCAGGAATTATATGTCATGATAGCCCATTCTGTGAATTACTTATTCCAAATGCAGCTTTAAAAGCAGATATATTTGTAATTCTTGGTGTTTTTGGATTGATTTTTTTGTTTTTTCCTGGTTCATAATTAAAAACTAAATTCATTATTTAAAAAAAAAAAAGATGAGGTTTGTTTATTCATGCTGTTATAAGTGGTGAAAAATTACTGCCATTTGTATCTCTGGACATACCAATTCTTTTCATATTTTAATTAGCCATTTTAATTAGCTGCCATTCTGTTAAAGAATGGTATCTTTGAAGTTGATATAGTTATCATTCAGCTGCACTATGTAACATCATAGCAGTATGAGCTCAGCTTGTGTTTTTTCAGTATTTTTAAATTCACATATTTATGCCAGCAATTTTTTTTTTTTTTTCTGATGCAAATTTTATTAGATTTCAGTGTACTATTTGATGCTTGATTGGAATAAATTAATGTGTAAATTTTCTAATTAAATTAAATAAATCCAGAAAGAAGCTAGATATGAAAAAGCTTTCTCATTAAAAAAAGCAAATAATTCATATTGATTAATTCTCCTTTAAATTTTTCTTATTTCCTAAAAACTGCTTCAAAGTTTATTTTTCACAAATATTTGCTGACTCATTTCTATTAGATTTAAGTCGTATCAGAGAAAAAAAATTAGCAAAAAATATAAATTTACCTAAACATTAATATCTAAAAATAGAAATATCTAAAAAAAACATTGTATCTAGAGAGCGCCAATGCTGAAGGACACAGATGAAATGAACAAAATTGTATTATTATTATTATCTCGACTTTTGTTTTTAAAATTTTTTTGCCAATTTTTTCTATTAGATTTAAGTTATTTGTATAAATAAATTTTGACTTACAATTTGAAATTGATATATATTATTTTAACTTTTTTTTATCAATTATTGTACAAAATGTACACACACACACACACACTATATATATATATATATATATATATTACTACTTGCTTTTGTATATATATAGTGTGTGTGTGTGTCTTATCTGTTTCATTTCTCTTTCCTTTCCTTTTATGCTTCTCTCTCTTTCTCAAGCCTTTATGTTAAAGTACATATAACAAGTAAGTAAATTT
Organism: Argiope argentata; assembly: GCA_026289955.1. Classification (NCBI taxonomy): domain Eukaryota; kingdom Metazoa; phylum Arthropoda; class Arachnida; order Araneae; family Araneidae; genus Argiope; species Argiope argentata. Next base: position 1,997,394 of record JAOUZG010025848.1, read on the forward strand.
GTTTTCTGTATTACTACTTGCTTTTGTGCTCATTTTTATTTTACATCTTTTAACCTTTGAATATCTAGTTATTTCCCCTCAAATACTTTTTATTCATGATAGTATAACAGAATGAAAATCACAATTTGTAACCAGTGGGCTATATTGACTTTCATGTTCAATCTTTTTTTAATGCTCTTCTTATAGATTTTTAACTGCATATTTAATTGAAACATACTATAAAGAATAATCATTATAATATATATGTAATTGATTAGTAAAATCATTCAATTTTTTTTGTAGCTGTTGCTTATAATACACATGTTAAAAATTTTGTACACTACAGTGACAAAGCAAAACTTCAAAAAAAAAAAAACAATTATGTTTCCATCCATCTAGTTTTACTATCGAGAAGAACAATATTATTTTAAAAATTACAGATCAGTAATAAGTGATGATGAAAAAAATTTGTATATAGTTAATCCTTAACTGTAATTACTACATAAGTAGAACATATATATTATTAAAAACATGTTTTAAAGAGAAACCTTCACTTGGAAAATCTGATCATCTAATCTACTTTCTCAATAATCAGAATAAAAAATATATTTATAGTAACAATAAAAACTAATTTATTTGCATTCAACAATGATGTATCTCACAAGTATTAAACTCAATTATTGCATCTAGATATATCTCACAATATTTGAAAGAACTTATTAAAATTTTTTAAAAATATGGTTATTATTTACTATCATAATGAAAAAAAAAACCTTAATTATCTGACAAATCAATGGAGTTGGATGGGTAAATTTTTCCATTATATTTTGTGTATGAAGGAAAGGGCTTTATTTTTTTAGCACAAATCAAACTGAATAGAAGTCTCATTTTGATTTGTACCTTGGTTAATGCTTGATGCTCACATTTCATTATTTTCTGATAGAATTGTATTTAATTATTCTATTTCTTTAATATTCATGCTAATGGAATGTCAACTGGAAAATAATGAAAATCAAAAATGTTAGTGTATTCTGTGAGATTGACAGCTAGTTAAAATCAGTCATTTATTGAAGTGAAGAGTAGTCTATCTGCATTTCTGCACACTTGCCGAGCATCAAAGTGTTAACATTAAATTCTATGATGTTTGAAATTTTGGCTGTGTAGAATCCTTTAGATGCCTTTAGTTATTCCAGTTTTATTATGGCTTCAACTTCCAGCTGTTTGATTTTTAAATGATTTTGATTAATTAGTAATTTCTGATTGAAATTTTGGAAATTAAGTTTTGGTATCAGAATTAAAAATTTGGAAATTAACTATAAAGTATAAATCATAATTCATTTTTAATAATAAATATTGATTCTGTGTATGTTTCTACTTTTCTTTTGGACAGTGCCAATATCCTTTTGGATGCCAACATGGATGCTAAGATTGGTGACTTTGGACTAACAAGAGAAGGCCCTGGTTGTCAAGACACTCATATCAAAGTCTCAAATGTCCATGGCACTGAATGCTACTTGCCTCTTGAATATTTAAGGCACAGGCACTTATCTCCTCAAGTGGACATTTACAGTTATGGCATTGTAAGAGTTTCATAAAAAATCATTCTTGTTTAATTGATTTTTTAACTATTTTTTTATAAATAAAAAGTGTATGAAAATGTTTAAGATGATATTGTATTTGAATTGCCTTTTTAGCAGTCATTAAAAAGTAAGTATCTCACGAAGGTTTCATTTCATAAACTGTTGGTGTGGTGGTATTTGCTAAATATCTACTAATGAAAACAATGAATCTATGTTTGTGTGTATTAGTGTTCTATAGACCAGACCATTTGATTTACAGCTACAAAATTTTGAACATATGTTCTTAAGGTGTTGGAATAGGCACTTTAGAGTGATTTTTTTCTTTTGTAATTTTAAGTAATTTAACTTTTGTAATTTAACTTTTGTAATTTTAAGTTTTTTCTTCTGAAAATGCTACAACACTGAAATCATTGTTCTTTACTGATTTGGAGGGTTTTATTTTTTAATTTCATGATAATAATACCAACTTAATAGTTGTGCACATTTTTAAAAACTATTTTTATCAATTTTTTTTAATTAATTGCATTGTTCTGAAATTCAAATCATTTTCATCGTTAAAAAATAAAGACGAATTCTGTTGAACATCAACACAATTTGAAACAAGAGTAAAAATAAAATAAAAAAGAAAAGTTACAATCAGTTAACTGAAATTTATAAGGACATTCCATTGACATAATGAATAAAATATATTTAACAGTTTGATGTAGCTAAAGATCCAACTGAGCTAATATTCCTAATGATTCAGCTTGCAGTCAGAAGTAACTAATTATAGAGCTTATTCATTTTTAGATTCTAGGATTTCCTTTAATATTATTGATGGTGATTATTTAAAGCTAATTGATGTAGGTAGAATTATAGTTCTTATGTGAAATACTTGTATTTAAAAAAACTACTACTAAGAAATATATTCAGATTAATCATATTCTATAACAAATGTAAAAAAAAAGACAGTATTTATATGTTAGATATCATTATTTTACACATTTATTTTTCCTTATTACATAAAACAGTTCATATGTTTTCATGTTGTATGATACTTTTCTACGTATATTATTTTATTCATGAAAATCAAAATAGTTAATCAAATTTAAACTGATTGAATAATCATGTTCAGTCAGGGGCAGCCAATGTATTGGAACTCTATTAATTAAAGTTATTATCAAGTCATTTAAAATTAAAATTATTAAAAAATAGAATATCTTAATAAGTGATAATTAGTCTTCATTTTTTTTAAATAGAGGAGAACCAATCATTACATGGAATTTGAAAAGATGTTTCATCTTTCCAACTATATACGTTTTTTTATTGAGACTATAAACTGACTTATTTATTTTATTATTTCTCACTTAATAATTTAGAATATATTTTGTATGTAAATTAATGTTTCATTTAATCCTTTTTGCATTAATTTTTCTAAAATTATTAATTTATAATTATGATAAAAGATTTTTTTTTTTTTTTTTTGCTTAAAGTGAATGTAAAATATTATCTTATAGATTGGAAATTACTGGTTTCAAGCCAATTATAGCCGATTGAGTAAGATGATAATGGAAATAAAATTATGTTAACTATATTTGGGAAATATTAATAGATCTCATTAATAAATGTTAAGATCTTTCATAAATCTTTTGAGATCTTGAAAGAATAAAACTTTAAACAGTTTCCTCATGGAATGATACCTTAAACTAGGAATCTATTTCATTCACAAGCAATCTGTTCTTTCACATGTTTATTTTTTCTATTCTCACTCTTGTAGAACTTTTTTTTACTGTAAAAAATTAAATCTAAATTTAAAAACTAAATTACATTAAAAATTACCATATATAAAATAGGCATATTTAACATATCTTAACTAATGCAATGACAACAATTTTTTTCTTCATTTTATTAAAAATATAAATAATAATTTTCTCATAATATGTTATTTTAAATTTCCTTATATATTAATCCATGCTATGCCTAGCAGCCCAATTCTGAAATTGTTGTGAGATCTGTCTTAGTTGTTTACCATAATATGTTATAGCTTATATTTTGTAGAAATTTATTAGCAGGTGCCTTTTTAATATGAGCTGGTTCTTATTTTCCAGGTTCTATTAGAGATAGCTACTGGTTTAAGACCATTTGATTCAAAACGAGGTAAAGGAAAACGCTTGGTAAGGTGCTAATATGTCCTTTGAATTATTTTTCTTATTAGTATGTATGTTTTGATTAAAAGTTTTTATTTGTTGCAAACATTGAATCATTAGAATTTATGGTGTATAATTGAGATTCACTTAATTCATCATTTTTTTAATTTTTGATTTTTTAAAATCTAATTTCATAAAATAGTTGTAAAAAAGCATGTTGTCTCTCCTTTAAAATTTTATGTTTTATATGCTGTTTATTAAATTCTTCCAAAATGTATAAATTTACTTTTTATTATTTTATTTTGATTTTAACTCTTATTAAATTTGTATTTAATTCAATCAGGATTAATCTTAATCTTGCTTTGATTTTATTATTATAACTCTGGAATTTAGTTGCACATAGTGCAAAGAAATGCTTAATGTCTCACCTTCTTAATGTCAAATTGAAATTTTGACACTTTTGTATTGTATATTGAAACATTGTATGCTAGATTTCAATGATTTTAGTAATACAGATTGGGCAGTTTCAAGCATTTTATTAGTTATCTCGTAACTTTAATGCTTTTTAGACTTCCAATTTTCACCTGACGTTTATCAACAGGAAAACTTGTAAATTGATGTTTGTAAGTGTATATTTACCACAGAATTCAGTAATGGAGTTGAGTATTATAAATAATTTATGAATGTGTGTGTAAATTTCTCGTTTAATTTTAGTTCTTAAAATTAATAGCTTTCTGGTTGCATGAATTCAATCCACTTTAATTTCACCAGCAGAGTTGTAAACAATTTTTCTCCCTATGCTTCTCAGCATTTATATTTATCAAAAAACAAAATGGTTGCTAATTTTTATTTAGCTTTATATTTTGTCATATAGAAATTAACTTTTTCTTATATATATATATATATATATATATATATATATATATATATAAATTGTACTTAATTGTTTATGTCAGAAATCTGCTGTATTTGATTCAGTATCAGTAATAGAATCAGATTCTTTTGATACATGTTGAAGAAAAGTTGTGATAATATAAAGTATCTTTTAACTTTATTATGTAGCCAGATCATGTGCAATTGTGTGGTGAAAGTGGACGTTTAGAATCACTTCGAGATACAAAAGCTGGTGAAGAAAATATGATTTGGTTTCAAGAACTGCTTCGTATGGGGCAGATTTGTAGCAGTGTTGAGAAAAGAAAACGACCACCTATGAGTCAGGTGAATATAATTTTAATTCCTATTCTTTTTAATCTTTTTTTTTGTCTTGGAGGGGGACAAAGGTATTATGTATCATTTATATTTGTGTGCACATAAATCTTTTTCCCTTTTCATTATTTTAGTGTTTGGTTCTATATACTTACTATTTTACAAAATCTGAAGAAACAAGAATAATTTAGTATGAATAAATTGCTTTTAAACTTTGAATAAAACTATTAACTCATATTTATTTTCATTATTCACTTGGGGTGGGGTGGAGGTTAATATTATATTTTTATATTAGCCATCTTTGTATCAATTGGTGTGGCAAGATAAATGGCCACTAAAATTTTCAGTTCATTATATTAATTATTAATTTATGGTGAATCAGAGTGCTTTTTAAAAAACATTATTCTCTGAAGGGCTTTAGTAATGAATTTCTTTTTATATTTAGAAACTACGAAGAGAGAAATTAACAAAAAATAATTTATAAAGCACTTGGATCTTGAATGATGAATGATTTCAATTTCTGTACTCATAATATTTGAAAATATATTTGGTTTCAACAAAAAAGCAGCAGACATTTATTCATTTCTGCTTTAATTTAAAATTCAAATCTAGATAAGTAATTTTAATTTGTGAGCTTACAGATAAATAAAGAATAAAAGTACAGTTATTACAATGTTATAGTATAAGTTGTCTGACTGTCAAAACAAAAATATTTTATATCAGAAGCTACTAAGATAACAAGTTATAGAAAATACTTAATTGAAAATTTTAGTGAGCTATTATCCCAGTGAACAATTAACTGCTGACAATCAAAGGTGAGTAGCGTTAAAGATTTATTCAAACTTCCTAAACATGTTTCTGTTCTTGTTGGAAAATATGCATGAAATATCTTTTAAAAATTGATTAAATATAAAAAAAATTACACAGAAAAATAAATTATATTATTGAGATGATGTTTTTAGAATTTGAAAAAGAAAAATCATTTATGCACTGTAACATTGACAGAACTTACCTTGGGAAAATTCCTCAGTTTTGCTAAATTTTAATAAAAATTCAAGCCTTCAAAGTACAACTCACAGACAAACACACATTCATATTTCATTGAAGTAAAGATTAAGTATGACTCAGAAATATCTCATCCTTTATTGTTATAAGTTATTTTATTCTACCTGTAGCATTTTTTATATGCTTAAAGTTATGAATATCTTATACACAAATTACTATTTTTTTTAATAAAATACTAAAGAAAATTATTTCCTTCTCATTCAAATTTCTGTTTGTGTTTGATTGCCCTAATGCATACCTCCTTAATTACTTTGTTACACTTTATAGTTTTATATTTTTAAACTTCATTTTATATTTTTTGTCAATGTTTGCTGTAATTTTTAAAACTAAACTATCTATTATTTTATGTCATTTTATTTTGACCACAAGCTTTATTCTTTTGTTTTGAAATGAAATAAAAATTATGTTCAAGACAATTATTATAAAATAAAATTTATATTCTTTTCAGATGCTGGTGCAGTTTGAAAAGATAAAACAGGAAATGTCTATGTTTGATAGGATTCGACGTTAGTATAATTTTAAATTCCTTTTGTCTTTTTTGGTTGAGTGAAAAAATATTTGATTAAAATAATTTAAAATGGTCTTCATTTTTTAAATTGTATATTATGTTTTGTTTTCATTAATAGTGTTTGATTTTATATTTATTGCTAACTATGTTACTATAAAAAAAATTCTATTTGGGAATTTTTTCAAAAAATTCCAACTCACGAAAAAATTGTAGCTGTAAAAAGTTTATAAAAGCCAATGCTTAAGATTTTTATTTCGAATTATATATATATATAATATAACGGAACTGTGGCAACATCACCTAGAGGAAACATCAGCGCCACCTAGACCACCACAGTTAGTCGACCTCCAGCCAACATAGAGAGAGCGTCTCGAATGAGGATTGTCTTTTGTTTTTCGTAAATGTCTTGATTGGTTTCGTTATGTTGTCCCTTTTGTTATCTAACTGTTTGTGTATGTGTTTATGTTTAGTGAATGTCTACAAATAAATAATGTTAAAAGTTAGCCGGGGTAGTTATTGAAGACAAACGGTTGTATAATTTCTAGCGCCCAACATTTTGGACCAGTGAAATATGTTAGGAATCCCAATTTGGATTTTAAAAAAGCTTTTACCCTGAGTTTAAGTTTAGTTGCTGGAGGTCGGCTCATTTTTGTTTTCAGATTGACTACCGGTCAAAGTGATTCCCATGTTCTGGAATATTGTCGTGTGCTGCTAGCATACCGCTAATCATCGCAAAAAGAATTAGATAAGTATCTTTTATGTTATTGTTTATTTTGATTTTTAAATACTTTTCACTTATTACAGTAAAAGTAATTATAATTTACATAAATCATTTTAGAAAACAACGACTTTCTTAATCAAGAGGTGTAAATTTGATTTTTTTTTGTTGTTAGTGTGTGTATTTTAAATTGATTATTATATCCATCACAGTTTTTTCACTAAGTATCTATTTTATATAAGGTATGTTGAACAAATTGATACATTTAAATATGTGAATTTCGATTCTCACTCTCAGAACGGAAGTTATTACCCCCTCCTCTCAGTTCAAAAATAAAATCGTAGACGCAGATGTGTTGGCGTCACATTTTATAAATGAGACTGCCGTTTTTATTTTATTTTGTTTTGCTACTTTCGAATATGCCCGTGAATAAATATGACTCATGCTGTCTGCGAAAATTGTTTTATGATCTTTATTGGTTAATCACGCCGAAAATCATTTTGAGAACTCTACTCTGTTTCACATAATTGGAAAAGATTTTTTTTTTTTTTTTTTGCCTTAATGAATATTTTTTCTGTTTTGATTTTGCACAATACTTTGAGAATTCTTTTAAAAATTATAAAATAAAGAATAGTACATGTTTTGTGTTATCATTTCTAGTAAATGATATTTTAGTAAATGTGTTATAAACAATTTCCTGGTTGTAACAAAAATTTACAAGCAATATTATTTTGATGAGTATTAAGTTAAGAGTTTAATTGTCTGAGCACTTTCAATTGAAATTGCTATTGTACCACTTATGATATTAATTTTGTTTATAAGTATTATTTCAATCTGTTTAAAGATACAATTGATATTCATTTTAAACTATGAAACTAAACATTTTTATGTGATCCATATTGAAATTCAACTACAATAATTTTTTTTTCTTTTCTTTCCAAACATTGATTCTATTTTGAGTATTAAATTTTACTTGTTAATGTTTCAGTTGAAAATACATTCAATTTTCTCTATCAATTTTGTTTAAAGTTAAAGAACATAATGTAGTAAAATTTTTATTATTGTATGTTACGACAAAAGTATATAACCAAAAGTGTTGAAATTTTGTTCTTGTTCTTGATGTGTATCTGTTTTCGTATATGATTAGATATTAATTTTGTGCTGGACCTTGTTAGAACTCACCAAAAGTTTTCTATTCCTTGTATGTGATATGTATGTGAATGTAAATAGTTTTAGGACATTTTATATCAAATTTCCATAATTATCAAGCCAATTTATCCCTCCCTCTGACCCCTCATTCCAAGAGGGCTTACCTTGCAAAAGCAAAGAAAGAGGATCTAAAAACACTCGCGTATGAATTAGGTCTAACAGCAAATGATTCTATGCGTGTTGTTGATTTGCGAGATCTAATAATCAAATCCACGTCTTATGACGAGACTTTCACCAAAACTCTTTTAGAAACTATTGTCCACACTGGGCAGCAAAAAGAAAAGGAAAGCAAAGATATAGAAGAATTCAAAAGGAAGGAACAAGAATTGATACTTGAAACAGAACGATTAAAAGTAAATCTTGCAGCTGCTAGCTCAAATCCTTCTAACGGTTCCTCCACTTTAAATGTTGTACCCAGTGAACAAATCCAACATTTACTTCCAAACTTCACAGAGACTTCTGACATTGCAGCCTATTTGCAAATTTTTGAAAGACAATGCGAGAAAGTTTGCGTGAAAGAAGAAGACTACATAACGCACCTCCTACCTCTTCTTCCCATTAGCATTTCGCAAATAATTCTGCGAGAACCCAAGGAAAAATTAGAAGATTATACTTATATAAAGTAAATTCTACTTCAACGATTTAAGTTAAATGCTGAAGCATTCTGAATCAAACTGACTACTCACCAAAAACAAACTGGAACTTTATGGCAAGACTTTGCATATGAGTTAAGAAACTACCTAGAAGAATGGCTTCAGAGCCTTGCAGTTTTTGATTACGAATCGCTGAAAGACCTTGTTCTTACAGATCAATTAAAACGAAGAGTTGGTAATGATGTCAAAGAACACTTCCTCGATCGTTGGGGAAAAATTAAGTTGTCATCTGAACTGGTGCAGTTATTAGACGATTACAAAGCTGTTCGTGTTAAAAATACGAATAAAAATCAACCCCATTTGAAGTAGAACTTTCCACCGAAATCTATTTATCCTTCCAGAACCAAAGAAGATGTACAAAGAATGACTAGTAAAAACTTTCCATATCAAGTCGAGAAGCAACAAAGACAAGATAACCGCCTTTCTTTGATTTCTATGGATGCGATAAACCAGGATTTATAAAATCAAAATGTCCCGACTGTTCAACGCCTACCAGACAAAATAATTTCCAAGAAAACTCTTTGAAAATGCTTGCTACGCATGTAGATATGCCTACAATTATCACTTATATCGACATCACCATTTGTGGACAAAGTGCTCGCGTATGTGCAGATACTGGTGCAAGTTATACGTTTGCTGGTGAAAGACTTTATAAAATATTTCAGGAGAAACAAGTACCGATGAAAAGTAAAACCATCAACATGTCTCTCGCGGATGGACAATTCACAATTCACATCAGTGGTAGTCGTGAATATTGAAGGAAGAGACATTGTAACGAAATTTCTTATTCTGCCAAAATCGAAAGGAAATAGAACCCTCCTTGGATATGACTTTCTTGAAAAAGCAGGCATCATCCTTGACCTAAAGAATAGATGTTGGTTCTTCCATGACAACCCTCTTCAGGTGTATTCATTTGGAGTGGACCTCGAAGCACAATGTCCTGAGCCAGTAAAAAGCATAGAAGTGAATTCTTGCGACTTGCAGGATGATGAGGGACAAAACCTAAGTCCTCATGAAAGACTACAACTCAATGATCTGTTGAGAAAATACGAGAATAATTTTCAGCTAGGGGGAGAAGCTACGCCATTTATTGAACACCACATCAATACAGGAAATAGTCCTCCCGTTTCAGTTCCTCCATATCGGATGAACCCAAGCAAGAAAGAGCTGTTGAAAAAAGAAATTGACTCTCTTCTAGAGAAAGGTATTATAAAGGAATGCGAAAGCCCTTATGCCTCTCCTGTGGTCTTGATCACCAAACCAAATGGTAAAATACGGTTATGCATCGATTATCGCAAGCTAAACTACCACACCGTTCCAGATACTTATCCTTTGCCACGTATAGATGATTTGTTGAACGAAGCAAAGCCTACTCCTTACATGTCAACTATTGACTTAAGATCTGGGTATCATCAGGTAAATGTAGCAGAAGAAGATCAAATCAAAACTGCTTTTACTTGTCCCTTCAGAATTTATAAATTCAAACGAATGAATTTCGGACTTCGTAATGTGCCAGCTACGTTTTCTAGACTTATAAATAAAGTACTTTCCGGACTGAAGGATGTCCTGGCATTATCATATTTGGATGACATCATCGTGCTGTCTCCTACCTTCCAAATACATCTTGCAGACCTAGAACAAGTCTTCAAACGTCTATCATTATTCAAGCTGAACGCCAAACGAGAAAAGTGTCACTTCAGCTGTGGAAAAGTGAAATACTTAGGCCATTACATTACTAAAGATGGTGCATCTGTTGATCCAGAAAAGACCATTGCCATTGCAAACATGAAGTCACCGAAAACTGTGAAGCAAGTACAATCTTTTGTTCAGACCTGTTCCTGGTATCGTAGATATATTCCAAACTTTGCCCAAATAGCCAGACCTCTTACTGATTTAACGAAGGAGAAGGCTGTATGGAAATGGGAAATAGAACAAGAAACGGCATTTCAAGATCTGAAATCTAAATTAATAAGCCCACCGATTCTTAAACAAGCTGATGGAACAAAGCCTTTTGTCATCCGAACAGATGCTAGCAATGTTGTGATCGGAGCCTATTGAATATCCTTTTGAATATGCTAGTCGCCTGCTGAGTTCTTCAGAAAAAAACTATTCTACAATAGAAAAGATGCATTAGCAGTAGTTTGGGCACTTGACAAATTTAGAGGATACGTGGAAAACCAGTCCATTACAATAACATCCGACCACCAACCGCTGAAGTGGTTGATGTCACTGAAATCACCTACTGGTAGACTCGCCAGATGGGCTCTACAAATTCAGTTGTACAACCTGACAATGAAGTATATTCCTGTTCAACTAAATTTCATTGCCGACCTTTTATCCTGTCCTATTTGTGAACACCCAAGTACAGAGTCTTGTGAAATCTGCGCTATATCGATTGAAATTCCTACCACCAGTCCGGCTGATTTGCGTCAATCACAACTAAGAGACGATGATCTGCGAAAGATAATTGAAACATTCGAGAGTCCAGCAAAAGAAGTTGATCATACAACTTGGACTGCAAAAGGCTACATCATGAACAAGGGGGTATTATACCGATACTCCCCTGAATCGGATGAAGAAGAAGCGCAATTGGTAGTGCCTCCAGAAATGAAAGCCAATATCCTGAAAGAGCACCATGATTCGCCCATGGCAGGACACTATGGAGCTGAGGGTACCTTTCATCGCATCGCTAAAAGATATTACTGGGCGGGAATGCGAAAAGACATAGCAGATTATGTCAAAACCTGCATTGAATGTTGTCGTTACAAAGCTTCTAATCAAAAACCATCGGGGCTACTTCAAACTCCTATCTATGCCCAACGATTCGAAACTCTCTCTATTGACCTTTTCGGTCCTCTTCCAGAAGCACCTACTGGTGAGAAATGGATTTTTATTGTACAAGATTGTGCTACGAAGTGGGTAGAACTTTTTGTTCTAAAAGAAGCAACTGCAAGAGAATGTGCAACGACTCTGTGGGAAGAAGTCGCCCTTCGATTCGGTATACCTCGAAAAGTTATCCATGACAATGGTCCCCAGTTCACAAGTGCTGTCATGCAACAGCTATGTTATATATTGCACATAGACCAAAGTCTTACCCCTGTCTACCATCCACAATCAAACCCTGTTGAAAGAAAGAACAGAGATCTCAAGCCTCGTTTAGCAATACTAGTCGGCAATGACCACCAGGCATGGAAAGAAAAACTACCCATGATTAGATTTGCATTGAATACCGCCAAGAGCGATTCAACTGGGCACTCTGCTGCATTTCTCCAATTCGCACGTGACCTAAAAACTATAGATGATGTCAAACACGACATGAAAGCCATAATAGAAAATGACAACTTCGTTCCTGGGATTACACTATATTTAAAAAGGTTCGCAAGAGCTGTACAACAAGTACGAGAAAGAGCTGATAAGAAACGTAAGGATCTCCAAAATTTGTTCTTGGTGACAAAGTCTGGGTTACTCTCCACCCTGTTAGCAAAGGCTCATTGAAGAAAACTAGCAAATTCATGCCTAAACGGGACAGTCCTTATATGATAGTGACTGCAAGGTCGCCAACAACTTACGATATTGCCGATCCCAATGAACCAGACAAAATTCTCGGTAAATATCATGTTTCAGCCTTGAAACCTTATCAAGAACGAAATAAGTTTCAAACATCAGATCGGGTAGCTCCAGTAGCTCCTCTTAAGAAAAGGGGACGGCCAAGACTTCCGCCTCCTGACTTCTTGCCTAGGCGGCCACGAAGAAGTCAGAGGGGGAGGATATAACGGAACTGTGGCAACGTCACCTAGAGGAAACATCAGCGCCACCTATATCAGTCTATCCACCTGGACCACCACAGTTAGTCAACCTCCAGCCAACATAAAGAGAGCGTCTCGATTGAGGATTGTCTTTTGTTTTTCGTAAATATCTTAATTGGTTTCGTTATGTTGTCCCTTTTGTTATATAATTGTTTGTGTATGTGTTTATGTTTAGTGAATGTCTACAAATAAATAATGTTAAAAGCTAGCCGTGGTAGTTATTGAAGACAAACGGTTATGTATATATATATATAATTTCAATGATTCAGGAAATCTAACATTTGGCATTTTATTGCTCAATACTATCACAAAATCTTTATATAAAGCATTTGAATAGATTTATTATTATTTCACATAGTTTGTACATAGATATTCTCCTTAATGTTCTGAATCCCTTGACAGTGTTGTTTTGGTAAGTTATTCTGTCGAAATGAAGTAAAGAAGGGAACAGAGATTGTCACGAACTAAATGAAACAATATTTGTCAATAAAAGAATTTTTAATCTATATTAATAAAAATGCAACTCGAAATGCGTTGCTAAGCGCAAAACTTGAGAACGGCTCGACCGATTCGGCTAATTTTTTTAAAAATATTTTCGTTAAGACACGAGGATGGTTCTTATGGAGAGAAAAAATTAAAAAACTGCGTGGAAAATAGTTAAAACGACACTTTTCTTACTTTCCCGCCAAAAATCTTCATTTCCTTCCCCCACACCAACTGAGTTAGATAACAGGAAATAATGATTTATTGAGAGAAAAAAAAACACGCGGTCAGTTGGTTTTCTTTTATACATAGTGGGAAGTTTAAAAAAGAAACAAAATAGCTGCTTTTATTATTAGTCTGTATGAATATTTAATCTATGCCTGCTCAAAATAAAGTCTGGGCAGGGAAGAAAAAAGAATAACAAAGGGGGAAAAAAGTTTGTAGAAAGAAAAGTAGTGAAAAAAAAGAAAAGAAGGGTGTGTGTGTCACCATTATTTCCTCTGTGCGCGGCATTTTCCAAGCTGTTTTTAAATTTTCGCATCTCTTGAAAACCAATTGTGTCTTTATTTGTTTAGAGTGTTTACATTTATGAAAATTGGAATCTCATTATTCTATAAAAACGTAGAATTTTAGACCTTTACCTCTACCATTTAAGTAAAATATCAATTCCGGGACGATCATTGTTCGGATAGAAAGAGAAAAATGAGTAATACAATGAACAGAACATCTGAAGAAAATAATACTATAAATGAATTATATGACTATCAAAATTTGTTCGGTTTAAAAATATTTTGTTGAAAAACCTGTTATGAGACACAGTTACATAAAATATTATTTGAAAATTTTAGCTAGCATTAATACTGGCGAACTTACTGGTCGCCAAAGGCGGCTAGTGCATAATAATAATGAACTTATATATATTGTAACCTATGCATTATTTGAACTTAAATATAATGTAAATATTTCTTAATTTTTATGGTAATTTTTTTTTAAATTCCTTATTGTTTGTTTATTGACACTTGATTTATTTGATTATCTTTTGAATACAAACTTTGTGTTCTTGCAAAACTTGCTTGTACTCTTTTTCTTATAATGAAATTCAATTAAATTTGAGAAATTATATATTATTTTTGGTTGAGTGGGCAAAAAGCATTTTTAAATTTAAATTCATAAGAAATTGTTAATTTTTACCAATTTGTTTCTATTACTGTTTGCTGATGATAGTAAAAATTACAAATATTATAATACATTTTTTTAAAAGTAGCCACTGTATGTTAAAGTGGCTTTTTAACACTTTGCATTTCAATTAAATAAATTAAAAGGAAATAATTAAAGATAGTCACTATATTTTCCAACTAACGTCTTTTGTTTAAAGTCTTTAGTGTTGCATCTTTTGAACAAAATCAGAAATTTGAGTACTTTTCCGTTAGCCAGGGGGGCGCGGAAAATCGCCAAACAATGTAGAATTCTGCCAAATTTTTTTGTTCAGTTTTTGCTGATGATGTATTTTCATCTGTAAACAACTTGGGATTAACTTGACGAAATCTTAAGACACTTTGATTGCGGAGTAGCTTTCTTCTCCCACAAGTGTGATACTTGCCACTTATTTGTTAATAAATTTTGCTTATATGCATTTTGCAATTATTGAAAAGTTTATTTATTGCCAACCGTAAATACATACTGATTCAGAATATCATAAAACTGTTTTACTTTAATGTGGTGGGTGACTGAATACATAGTTCTCTAATCTTGCCTGAAAAGACTAATGGTTTCCTTCATTCTCTCTATATAAAGGATAATACAAATGGCTTTGTTTCTTTCTTCTTAGAAAAAAATAGCCCAAATTTAGGAAGTATTTGTCATAAATGAAGGTTTATGAGAAAATCATCACATTGCTTCTTTTTTTTCACACATTGTGGCCATTGAATTCATGAAGATACAAGGAATTTAGATTGCTGTAAATGATAACAATAAATTAGATTCATTACCTCGAAGAAATTCATAACATAAGCAAACAATAACTTGTGCAAAACTTCTTCATCATGGATATTTAGCATTCTGACGATGAAGGAATATATTAATAATTATTCAGAATTTTAAAGAAAGATCTAGAATATAAATTAACATATTTTATTTTGAATTATATTGCTATAATTGAGATTTGAAGCATAGATAACAGACTAATAGTTTGGTATTCTACCAACTATGCCATGAAGAGTGATTGTAAAAATTTTAATATATTTGTCTGTTGCAGCTATATATTTTTTGAGCTTTAGTATTTTGTTTTTTTAATTTATGAATTGTTTTTGTTTGAGGAGTTCTTAATCTGTGGAAAAAAGTATGAAAATATTTCTTTCAAGATAGATGATGTAGGGGGTCTTGTATATATTTTTTTCTCTTTGCGAAAATGTTTATTTCTAAAAGAATCCAATTCAGGAAATTTTAGAAAAGGTATTTTACTTCCTTTTATATATCAATAATTGGTAGTGTATTTTCCTATTATATTTCCCTGTATATCTTTGCAATTGAAACTACAAGTGGAAGCGTTGCCTTATGAAAAAAAAATATATCAATATTTTAGGGCTCTCCAGTGACAAAAATAGTTCTCCTTTGCCAACAAATTTATCCCCTATTGAACTGCAATGGTATTATGATCTTCAAAAGTCTGCTGCTCAGAGCGGAACATCTCCTAATAATAAATTGAGTGTCTCACCAGGAACTACCAGAGATCCAGGATGCAGTACAGCAGTTCCAGATATTTCAATTCCACAGAAAGAACCGTCTGTGGCTGCATCATCTACCCAAGCTGATGTATCAAGGTATGAACACTTTATATTATCTCACATTTAAAATATAGAAACTTTTTTATTTTAAGTGAAAAATATGTTTGATCCTCCGTTTTCCTGTGTTAATGTATCTAAGAAAGAGTGTATGATGCTTAATATGTATGACTATAACATAAATAATAGAGTAGAATGCATGTGAGTGTATATACTTATGTTTGTCTATCTATGGATGCTCTAAAAACAGATTACAAATTAGACTAGGCACTACCAAATTTAGCTCAGATGTATCTTGATAAGTGAGGATGCATAATGCTTCATTTTTTTATAAATAATAATGAAAACTACACAGATTATTTAAAACTCATACATATTATCATGTGTATGACTCCTCTTTCTCATCAGCTTTACTTTTTCTTCGCTAGTTATAAGATAAATTTCACCAGCAATGCTACTTCTCATAATTTTCTATGCTGTGTCATAGAAAAGTCTATAATTTTTTATAGACTTTTCTATGACACAGCATAGAAAATAGTCTATAATTTTTCATAATTTTTTTGTTGTGGTTTGTAAACAAATTGTCATTTATTGTCTTAGTTAAAAAAAAAGAATTATATTCTTCCTTTAGTTGTGAAAGTTTGGGTTCAGAAGAAATTGACACCGCTTCAGAAAGTAGCCAGTGTCCTGTGGTGTCCGAATCTGAAGAAAAAGAGTGCTCTTCGAATGAGAAAACTTCATCTGTTGGGAAAGCTCCTTTACCTCTGCTGACAGTTCTACGATTGCAAGTGTCTGACTTTGATTGCTCATCTGAAGAGTCCAACTTCCAACAATCTATGACCAGCACTAACAGCTATACTACAGATGGCTGAAGAAAAGAAAATATTTCAGTTAATTTAATTGGATGGATTGAAAAAATAAACAAGAATTAGCATATTATAAATATTTCAATGGATATTAATTAAAAATATTAATATAGTCTTGAAGAAGAAAATGATGAATCGATGATGAATGATTAAACAATCCATGACAATAGCAAGATGCAGGATTGAATTTTCACTATCTTTATAAAGAATCATCAAACATTTGATAGCAGGGCATGAGATGTAATGTTTCATTTCACTGACTGTCTGCTTGTTTGATTAATATCAGTGTTGTATGGATGATTTTTTTTGTTATTATGTTAAATTTATATATTTACTTTTGTTATAATACAAAGCCATATTCAATTTGCAGGAATTTTTATTTGTATTATAATTGTTTTTGAATTTATATATGTATAACATAGATGAGTCAATTTATTAATAGGGATTTTCAAAAATGTTATCAGGTTTTAAATGTTTGAAATTGTTACAATCAATTATCATGTTGAATATAAATGAATTAATTAAAAGTTTTTAAAAATATTATTGAATTTATATAATGAAAAAGTGTGTGTATGAAATAAGATATGTTATTAAATTAATCATTAAAAACAGTCTATAATGAAAATTAATTTAAGATAGGATTCATCTGCATGAAAAAGTACCCTATTCCTTGTTGTTTCTGCTTTATAATCGAAAACTTATATACTGTGTTCATAGAACTGTATTCTCATAATTCTGTAGCTGTAACTTTTGGATAATTTTGCTTGCTGCAAAAATAGTATTTGATTCATTGCATTTCTTTTTAATTATATATCTCTGAAATCAATTTTTATTTTTTAAAACCAATTATTTTGTTTCAATTCAAAACTTCTGTTTCTGCACAGTGTTTAGCTAGAGAATTTTTTTTTTTTCTGGCTGCATCTAGCTCTTTTTTGGAAAATTCAAATTACTGTTGCATGTACAAAAAAGATGGAAGGGTGTAGTTGTTTTAAAGTAGGAATCAATAAATTTCTTAATAGAAAAATATATTTCCTTAAGTCTGTATTAACCTTACTGTTTGCCTATATATGTGCCATATAAACATATTCAAATTGTATTGCATTTATATTGTTTGATGTTCCATTAAAAAATTTAAAATTTGACTATTTCTTATCCTTAAAAAAATGCCTTTAAAAAAACTTTTTGTAAAGAATTATTTAGTTATTCATAAAATTTTGGAAAAAATTATTTAATCTCTGATATAAGGATAATAATTAGTTGAGTTGGAAAATAATTAGTTTAAGTTTTGTTTTACTCTATATATTTTTTAGAAATTTAAAATGCTACATTTTAAACTTTTTTTTTTTAATCAGAAAAGCTTGACAGCTAGTTTTTCTGAAATCCTGCATTGGATAATCAGACATTTTTAAATGCTATTGTTCTCATCTCTTTTAAATTATGAATAATCTATTTATTTTTTTTTTATATTTGAAGAATAGTTCTCTTGAAAAGAAACTTTTTTATAAAAATGTTATAAATTATTTTAATTTATAAAATTTCTTATTTCTTTCAGTTTGCACAAACTTTGAGCTAATTTTTTTGTGTTTGGATTATTGAAGCATTGAATGAATCTAATAAAATATGAATTTTTATTTTTGCTAAATTTTTTTTTCAGTGGTATTCACATTTATTAGTTTTGGTTGTTTCTAGTGCTAATTTTTTAAAAAAAAAACTTTAGCATTTTTTTTTTTAATTCTTAAGTGGCACTATTGCTTTTACAGACATGTTCTGTTACTTTTGTGCTTATGTATAATGCTTTCTTACTTAAGATTAATGCTTGTTACTTATAAAGCATTGCTTGAGAAATAATTAACAGTCTGAAGTTTATTTATAAGTTATATGCATGTTTTATATATATTTTAATTTTTAGATATATACATTACATAATTGTGAATGCAAAGAAACCTAGTCTATTGATATTTATGATAATCTGGCAGACAATTTTAAGATAATGTTTTTTCTTTAATTTTAAAATAGACATATATATTTCTAATGTTGTTTTGTATAAATATTTTTATTTTGCAATAAAGTGTTTTTTTTTTTCATTGTACCTAGTGATTATTTCATTGCCATATAAAGAAGGACTGCAACATTTTTTTAACAAGTAAAAAGATATTGCAATTGTAAAATAATTTGACATTAAGATTATAAAATTTTTTACTCTTTTAATCAATAAAAATATTAAGAAATTTTTTCATTATTTATGTTTATATACTTGTAAAAATTTTTTACTAAAATCTCACAAAGCAATCTAGCCATTTGATCTGTATTCCTTATGTTTAAATTGTAAATTCAGGATGTGTAGAAAGAAATAGCTACAAAAATTTAGTATTTTTAAGCACCTTTGTATGTTTATGCATACAGAAACATGCATAAAAAATTAAGTACATTCTTCAATTGTCAGTATTCATTTCTGTATTTAGTTGTTCAATGTCCTCCCTTGCAAAACAAATTATACATCTTTTGGGTTTTCATAAAAACAAAACAAAGAGGATCGTAAAAATGAGTAAAAAAACTCAAGACAAAAAAAAAATACGATATCTTTTATAAAATTAGCAACAAATATGTGATCTTATATCATTTCTTAAAAGGACTGCCAATTTATTTAGATGTATATGTCAATACTGAAAATGTAATTGATATAGAAGCATAGCATGGCCAACAGTTTATATGTAGAAATGTTAGTAGCAGTTTTATAAAGCTAAGCATTCTGGAAGGACATTCATAAGACTGGTAAAACTGCCATAAAATTGATGAACAGAACAAAGCCTTACTCCCAATGGATTTTTTTAATAGAA
Source organism: Argiope argentata (assembly GCA_026289955.1). Lineage (NCBI taxonomy): Eukaryota > Metazoa > Arthropoda > Arachnida > Araneae > Araneidae > Argiope > Argiope argentata. Next base: position 2,017,210 of record JAOUZG010025848.1, read on the forward strand.
TAGGAAAACAGTTCTTAGTGACCAGACTATAAAAGAAATTATTTTATCACTTTTTATTTTTGAAGTTTAGTAAAGGCTTTCTTTTAACATTTAGCATTCTAAAAATTTAATAAAAACTTGCTTTTAACCTATTTTTCTCATCTATTAAAAATATATTTTTACTTTTAAAAATTGCAGAATAATGTGATAATATATTTTGCAAGAAAATGAAAATGCTTTAATAACTTCGTTTTTGTAAACAACAGAAAAAAATTCAAGCTAAAAAAAAAGTAATGAGAGGCAAAATGAAAATTAAAAAATGTCAGTTAAAGCATTTTTTTTTTTTAAAGTTAGCACAAGCATTGCTTTAGAATTTTATAAAACTCATCAAATCAGGAATCTTATTAAATGGACTGATTTAAAAAAATTAATTTTAATTAAAGCAAAGAAAGCCGCCCACTCCTTTTTATTACCTTATTTCAAAACTGTGCACTTTTTACTTGTTTAAAAATGGTTTTCAAATTTAGGCACTTTTCATGATGCTGTAGATCCGTAACAAACACCCTTCTCATCATCAAGAAGTGTTTTACTAAAATATATTTGTTTTACATTTTGCAAAAAGCCATATTCACAAGGAATATTTAACATTCCTTTCAATTTATTTCATTCCGTTTTTAGAGGCTTCATATAGGCTAGTATTGTAAAATTTTAAAAATAAAGTTAATAATGGTGACTAATTCTGTTTAAAGCTTCTTGGTCATTCAAGAAATTACATTATGACATAATACATTGAAATATTCATATCATTTTAATCTTTGTTTTTTACTTGCATTCTTATTTGTTACTTTTGTAATTCTGTACATGTGTACACTTGTTACAAAGTGCCATTTTTTATATTTTTAATGATCAGCTAATGTTTAGCCATTTGGAGAAACTGAGAAAAAAATTGATTTCAAAATCTTTAATATTTATCATGATAAAAATATAAAAAAACTGAAATAAATTCTTCTTTCTAGTACACAAATAAAAAGGAGTTGGTACAATTTGTTTTCACACTTCTTGTATATATTGTGATAAGAAACATCCAGATATACTTTTCACACAAGAAACTGAAGATTGGAAGAAAAGAAAAATAATGTATTGTTTATTTTTGATAGCAGTTGAAAATCATTAATTACAATTCATAGATCATAATATTATCTAATGATATTTTATTTTTAATTATGTTGTCAATTAGATAATTAGATGCATGTGTGTAATGAGATATTATCAGTCTGTCATGTAATGAATACACATCAGAATTTATGATTAGGATTCTTGCTATTGATTTAAATTTAACTAAAAACTATGGAAAAAATATTTTGTTACAAATTTTACTTCAAAATATTGTCTTAGGTAAATAGCAGAAATTGACAGCTTATGCATCACTTAATATTATCAAAAACAAATTTTTGCATAATTTTTGAAAATATGAATATATATATATATATATATATATATATATATATATATATATATATA